>RPOG01004366.1:0-45806 GCA_008086565.1 Thalassoma bifasciatum
ACCTGCACCGGTGCTGCAGCCGAAACGGGAAGTGAGGCAACCAGGGGGGGGCGGAGCCTCACGGCCAAAGAGCAAGAGGGCGACAAGAGGAATGCCGCCTACCTATATAACGTAGCCTCCTGAGCTGATTGGCTAACAGGAGGATATTGAACGGCACGGTCGGAATGACAGCAAGGATGATTAAAGTCATCCTGCTACACATGGATTAAAATGCTCAGATGACAGAATAAAGATTCTTATTCTGTTAAGTGCCATGAGATTTTCATTTTCAGCCTGCAAAATAAATAAATTAATATCAAGAGGTTGGCTCTGAGTTAAAATAAAAAATATAAGTCATCGGTGACTACCTATCTGAACATGCACTGTCTCAGCCAAGTGGTGTCTGTGAACGTGCAAGCTGTGACGGATTAATCTGACTTCTGAAACTTAGTTTTCTGATCACCCAGAATCAATTATCTCTATGATGACGGCTATGCCCCACCAATCACATCTGAACATCTTCTCACCTTGTGCCTTTGTGTTATGCAGTGGCAGCGACAGGCTAATACCAGCCAGAAGCAAGGAGATATTTAATATTTGCTACAACTCTATTTTCCCATTGCTGGAAATGAAATATTATATCATGTTGTTGACATTTGATAGTACAAACCTCACAATAAGACACAGCGGTGGATTCTTTCCCTGATAAATATATTTATATAAACACCACAGATGCCAGGGCAAAGCAATCAGAAACCAGGAAACAAGTATTTATCATGCATGCAAGGACATGAATGACCAGGCTCCTCTGTGTGCATAGAAACAGCAAACTCTTGAATAACCTGAGAAAAATAAGGAAGGTCATCTACAACACAAATCTCACAGAAATCAATGTTATTACTCAGCTGCTTTTTTACTTTGCCGGTGTGTTCACCATCAGCTTTGATGCTTGATCATCTTTTGATAGGGTTTTCTTTGAGGATTGATGAGAAGAAAGTATGTCTCTGAATGGACACTGTGCACAAAGCTCATAACCGCATCATCTGAGTTGGCTCAAACTCTTTCATTGTTGTAATAAAGATTCCAAACAGGTGACGATTGAAAGAAAAAAGGTCATTCATTTACTTAATTCATTTGGTATCTGCAGCTTTCTCATGCCTCTGTCTGACAGAAACATGGCTGACCTTCAATGACATCGGATGGGAGGAAACCGCACTGAGGACGGGTCTCAAACATTAGTCTGGACATGAGGGCTTCTCTCTCTGTAAGTCATCAGCAGCTTTCCTCTGACTGGGTCTCGGTGATAATGGCGCTGAGTCAGAGCCCGAGCTTCGAGCATGGGAAAATGTAAAGGGAGGAATGTGCGGGGGAAACACTGTCTGCCCTGATGGCACTCCAGAGTCTGCTCCGTGTCCTCTCTGAAAAGAGCTTTATTATGACTGAAGCTTCATGTATTTATATTAACTGAATGATGCTGAAGTATTCCTTCATTTTCTGTATTTATATTCTGGTTCTGGCACTTTCTGTCTACTTCTTGTCACCAGTATGAGCCATTTAGATTGAGTAGCTGCTCTGTGAAACCTTTATGTGTTGGCCTATTTCATCCTAAGGCTTGTTGAATCATCTTTTCACTCATTTTATGAACTCATTGTATCTTTTTATCTACTTGGAGCTAGATGATTTGTTTAAAGCATGCTGAACCCCCCCCGACTGTGACCTGCTTCTACATTCATGTCTCCATTTTCAGCAGCGGATAAATTTCCCTGCAAAAGTAATCATTTATTCTCACATCAACGTCATTCTTCTTCTGCTCATTTACCGTCCCGCTGCCGAGCCAACTGAGCTCATTATCCCTTTTGGACGAGGGAATTCAGACATTTGCTGCACCTTTTGTGTGTGTTAACAGTGTCTGTCCCTGGCTGCTCATCATTTTCAGTTTTGAGATCTCACTTCCAAATATCCTCCCCTGAACTCCCCCTCCACTTTTCTCTCCCCCTCCTCCTCCACCCTCCTCAAGGCCTCATGGGAGCTCAGCAGTACAAATTTCCGTTTATACCAGTGGCTGGGGCTGACGACACCGCAGCGCTCTACCCCACAGATTGACGAGCCCTCGGATGCCGATTTACTGTACATGGCAGCCACTCTGGAGCCGCCGCACATCTGGAGTGGAGTACGCTTACTGAAAAACAGGGGCCAACCTTGGCCCAAACAAGTGTAGCAGAGCAAAACCGATGAAAGGCAGCTCCCCCCCCCCGTTCCCTCAGCACACACACACACATACACACACACACATCCTCAAAGCCTCCCCCTCCTCCTCCAGAACACAGATCTCTCAAGCTATTACAAAGACCTTGGAAGGACTGGATTCTGTAAACAAAAACTTGAGAGAGGCACTAAGAGACATGCTGGAGCTAATGATGTGATGGTGGTGGGAATGTCTTGTGGAGCTGCTGAAATCTACACGTTCAAAGTGTATGTGTGTGTGTGTGTATGTGTCTGTGTGTGTGTGTGTGTATTCATGGAAAAATATTGAACCGTCAGATTTGACAAACTTTTCCAAAACTTTAAAGAGGAAAAAAAAATCAAAGAAGAGATTGAATAAAACATAAATTATTTCTGACACATTTATTTTCCTTGCATTTCCAAGGAAATTGTTTTATTTGGCTTGTATGCATTACTAAAAATACACATGCAACAAAGTTACAGAATGTAAAATCATGAATAATTAGATACCACTGAGATTCAAAATGATTGCACAAACTGACATCCAAAAACAACATCAGAAAAAGCAGTTGGCTTCCTGTAGGAACCTCATGTTTTGTAATCTGCTCTTTTGCAATTCACAGCTAACTTTGTTCCCCACAAGAAGGAAAGGTTTCATAAAGCTGGGAGCAAGGCCAAGTCAGGAAAAAGATGCTGTAAAATGTCAAAACATCACTCATCAAAAAGGAGAAGTTTAAAAGTCACTTCTTTTTTAACAGTTTCTTTAGAAATCAGACAATAAACAATTTTTTTTTAGGAGCAACATGGTGTTATCTAGGGTTAGATCTTTGGATTTAGAGCCCAAATGTTTTATATCTTGCAAGATGTTTTATTCTCATGTGTAAAACCCTAAAACAAGCTCTGCTCAGCTCCCAAAATGTGCCGTACATCCTGCCGGTATTAAGCCCTCAGATCTGCTTGTAGCTCAGCTCAAACCGCAGAGACGGCGTCAGGAGTCTCTGCTGCTCACCATATTGAAAGTGTGTTACCCTGTTTGTGTGTGTGTGTGTGTGTGTGTGTGTGTGATTTCACAGAGTGTTGCTGCGTCTGTGAGTGTGTGCGAGGTAAAAGTGTCAAGGAATTCATTGTCTGTTCTCCACCTGTTATTATTCTGGTCCCAATCAACCTGCTAGCCAGTCTGGAGCCAGTGGCCATCTGGAAACACTGCTCTGTTTATAAACTTGGCAAGGATCAGCACTCCGGGGCTCTGACCTCCCACACAAATCTGGAAACAATTAGAGCAAGACAGTCTGGCTGATTACTGCGAAAAGGGCCCAGCGTGGATCCCACTGACGTCTGTGGGGACGCCAGACCCTTGTTAGAGAAAATGCAAACTCAGTACTATGAAAAAAAAGAAAAACAGCACACATTCATCACACAAACACACTTACGCTTTCCAGGATTATGGAGCCTCTTTTTCATCTGGAGTCTCTATTTTTGTATTTGTGACCTTTTTTTGTTCTCACAGACGGATGGGCACATTCAAACACCCACACGCACAAACAAACACTATTTATTGATCTTTTTTCTGTATTGTTCATGGAGAGACTGCACCTCGCTTTTATTTTAAGGAAACCAGATACGATAACCTCTGTGCGTGTATTGACTCATGCCTATGAAAGCTAAATTTATTGTCCGAGAACGCATTTGAGAGAATAGAAGAAGGAAGTCAATCTTTAGTTTGATGTTTTAGATGAGAACAACCTTGTCTTTTTATATCATCACCTTTTAAAATCTAAAATTCATCACAGCCATGCCCTTTCTGTCTCTATCTCAAGTGCTTCAGTGGTTTGGATTCAACTCAATTTGGTGACAGCTCAGAAATGGGGTTTCCTGTGCAGAACAGCAGGGGGGGTCACTTTGGATCGTGGCGTTATTGATTGCTTGTCTGACTGGCTTGGATCCTTCAAGCAGTCACTAAGTCAAAGCAATCATCGTCCTGACATGAAATAATGCTGCTCCTAATCCACGAGCAGGCGTTTCAGTTCATACAAACATCTGATTTTATTCCAACTGAACACATTCAATTTATTAGCATTCATCTGCAATCTAATTCATGCAAACAAGAGTAATTAAAAAAGTATTTACTTCCTTGATGTTATAAATGGTTGTCTGTGCTGTAGTCATAGGTCAATATTAACAAATTTCTTCAAAAGATTAATTAACAGCCAGTTTTTTCTCTCTCTAAGAAAGGTCCTATTCATTTCTCAGACTAACAGAAAAGCCCCAAAAGCTTGATTGTACTGAAATCTCATTATAAATACCAGCACGCATTCATCACTGGAAAATATCAAAGCCATACATCAAGAAATGAACACTTACATGATACACACTTTGTTGACAGTGTTTGTCCAGCGTGTCCAAATTATTAACAACACACATCTTATGATCAAAAGATCGCATCATATCGCTACAAACATTAGCGAAAAGGGGGAGGTTGGTTGGGCGAGAAAAGGCAGCGGCTTTTCTTAATGAAAATTTTATGAGAGATAGACTTGAAACACATTGATTCACTGTTTTGATGATGTTCTTGTGATTGATCAGTTAAAGCTGTTCTATTAGTTGTTTCATATCCATAAATGGCTGATATACCTACTATTTGCCTACCTACCTATTTGTTGTAATGAAATAGACCAAAAAATTTATGAGCGAAAAAACACATTGTAAATTAATGATGAAGACAGCGGAGGAAGCTTAGGAAGAGAAATGTCAGTCTAACAACATGTAAATTAGTAATCTACATTAGAAGTATATGCTGTGTGAAGCATGCTGGTTGGTGTTTGCAAGCATGCAACTCATCTGCCTGCTGACCTGATATACATCTAATGTCTCTTCTTTTCAGGCTAGACTAAAAACCTGTTTATTTTCCAAAGCATACAAATAATTACACTGCGTGCATGTAGATATGACGACTCGTGTGGTCGGCTGCATGTGCTGTTCTAAAGATGATTTCTCCCCTTGTGCTTCGTGTTTGATTGCCATATCCTGTGTCTGATGAAGGTTTGGTTTTAGTTCTGTAAGCAACTTGTTTTCTGGGTCTTTGTTCTCTTGTTCAGCTAAGTGAGCTTTCCTGTAATCAAATGTTCTTTATGAATAAGATGACTGTTTAAATACAGAGCTCCGGCAGTTCTTACATCCTTTGTAATTTACGGAATAATTACTTCCCTGGTTTAAATTAGCAATATGCATTTTTAAATTTACCTGCAGAATCTGATCTTGTTTTTCCTCAGATCCAATCCTTTCTCTCTATCTATCTGTGTGGATTTTTTAAACCTGAAAGTAATGTTAGTGAATAATCGCTCTGACCACTTCTCTTTGATTCTCATTTTCTCCCTCCTTCTCCCCCTCATTTTCTCTCCCGCACTCACACATTTGCTCTTTTACAAGGATTTATAGTATTCTGTTGCACAGAGCATGAGAATAAAGCAGGAGGGGCTGCTTTTAATTAGCAAAGATTATAGGAAATGGGCCCAAAGCCCAATAGAACATTTCCAGCTGGAAGTCCAGCCTCTGTGGCTCAGCAGCTAGAGTTTAACAAGGACTGAAATGGAGATTGAGTGCAGATACTACATTACATGGTACTTTCCAATTTCTGCTTCATTACTTATGTTGTCGCCAGGCTGCTCCTGAGCTCCCAGGGGGGTGACAGGATTCATGAATTAATTAAATGTTAAAGCACTGGTGCGTCACTGTCCAGGTAATCTGAGTCCAAGAAAAAATACAGATAAACCTTTTGCTTTTAGAAGCTTCTTGTTACTGATTCATTTAATGTTTTTTATTTTTGATTGTTTTTAAAATGTTTAATGGACTTGTATTCAGATGACACCCTTCTAATCTTTCAAACTGCTGAGAGTGCTTCACACTACATGTCACTTTTAACCATTCCCACCACATCGACTCTCTAATCGCGTGTAAGGGACCATCAATATTAACCAATCCCATTTACACACCACTGACTGTGCCACTGGGAGCAATTCAGAACTCAGTGTCTTGCCCAAAGGCTTTTAAACATGTCAAGAGCTGAGATCAAACTGCCAACCGTCCATCTGAGCCACAGGCCCTCACTGTGATTGAATAAAAGCATAATCAGATTCACAATGATTTATTTATACATTTGAGTTGGGTTTCTTATTTCTTATACACTTTGGTTTATTTTAGCTGTAACAAGCTGAAGGGTCACACTTTGACTGTGTATGCATTATGCAAACGTGGGCAAATCTGCAGTGTGCCAAAAATACCCAGATGTCGCAATGATTCGGAAAATAATCTAAGTATGCAGTGAACCAGTCTTCTCCGCATACTGTTTCCCACAGTGCATATCATTAATTTTGTTCTACAACACTGACATTTGACTGTACATTACTTTTTTTATTCTGAAGTAATGTGAAAGTAATGCTGGTGAATCTTGTCACTCCACTTCTCCCCCAGATAACTGTTTACTCATGCGACAGTTATTAAAGTCAAAATAAGTCTTTTATAACTTTTTCCAAATCCAGTTGATGCTGCAAAAATAGTGTGCAGTTTGGGCATTGCTCATTTCTTCTTTCTAAAATTAAAAACTGGCAAAGTCTGGCACAGAAAACTGCAAAACAGATTGAACAGAAACACAGCACGCAGTATTCAGTGTGCAGTTTAAAGTACATACGAAGTACTACACGCACAGGTGGTATGTCGTGGGGGTTCAAGATTTGGCTTGTGTGCATAACCAAAAATACATACGTAAAAACAAAAGAGTCAAGGAGAAGAAACGAAACTTTGACTTCCTCCCCAACTTTGTGTTTTTCTTTTATTTGAAGGAAAAATCATTCATATTTGCACTTTTTTTTCCTTTTTGTTTTTTTTTAATTTAACCCAACCATTACGTTAAAGTGACTGTGAAGAGAATCTACATGAAGTGGATTGCAGCGACTCCTTTGGCCGGTGTACTCGCGCAAACTGTTGTGATAAACTATAATATACTACAACTGTTGGCTCATGTATTTGTTCTGAAAGACAACACGACAAGGTGGTATATTTATAAAACGGTATGTAGTCCTGTTGTTTGAAAGGTGACAACAAGCAAACTTTGTTACTTTGTATTGTAGTTTGGTAGCTGGCTACATCTAGTGCTACTCACTGTCTGGTGCTCTGAGATGTGTCTGTGACATGTAACATCAGTGAATCCTGGTTATGTCCTGCCAGTGCTCATCTACCAAGCAGAGCATGTAACCTGGATCTTTGTTTTATTGATAGACTCTCAGGTTTGAACAGAACACTGCAGTATAACTGCTGCATGTGGGGTTGGAATGAAAATTTTCACCGCTCAACCTGTGATTTAGCCTCTAGCTCCTGTTTTAGCCTTTAGCCTGTGCTTTGTCACTCTCCTGTTTAGCTTTCTTCTGCTCTTCTGTCCCTTTTCTGTCGGACAGTCCAGCCTCAGATTACAACATACAACTGAATAAATGCAAGAAATTGTTTTCAGCTGAAAAAAACAGAAATCTCTCTTCTCACTGCTAACCTTTGTCAGTCAGTGTGGCGTTGTCATAGAGACTTGGATTTGCGGTGAAAAAGTCAGGTCCAGTCTGGCCTGATCAGGGTCCTAGGAATCAGCATTTGGAAATGACCTTTTTTGACACTGCTGATCACATTTTAACCTGGGTATCATGACCAGACAAATCTAGATATCTAGATGTGAGACTGTCTGTCTCTGATGAATGTCTGCAGTGAAAGTGGTTTTTCCATTTTTCTTTTGGAAACTCAAGTTTTAAGTGTGCAGGAGCACTGGTTGAATCATAAAGCATAAAAATACTCTCTTATCCTTTCATGAGGCTTTTATTAAGTAAACCTTTGCATGGTGATCCCTCAAAAGTCGGCCAACAAAACCAGTTACACTTCACAAAATGCAAACAACTGCCAAGCAAAGTTACCTTCAGTAGAGGATGACATTTTAAAAGATTTCTGGGAGAGAGTGGAGGAAAACATTCAGCAAAGGGCCGCAGGTGGAACAGAACCAGGACTGTCTACTTCGAAGACTAACCTCTTTTTACAAGGCACAGATTGCAACCTCAATTGGCACACCAAGGACTTCAGTTTTCACCATGCTATCACTGAGTAGCTTTGTTATTTGTGGAAGAATGCATTAAGGTGAGAGAGGAAGGAGCCAGATTGCATTTTGCGAACACTGTCTTTTTCTGAACCCTAATCCTGCTGTGTTGCTTGGTCCAGGCCTCTCTGTGTGGTTCATTTACAGACCCAGTGCTGTGAACCGTCAACTGATTTTTTTTTTCCACACTGAACAAACATCTAGAACACAATGAGGAGATTAGCTGAACTGCTCTGGCACTGAACATGGCTATGTTTTGTGCAATGTTGAAATAATCCTAATATTTCTTTAATATCATCCATGTAACTTTAAGATGATTAATAACCACCTCATTTATCACTCATTTATCATTATTAAGATGTAAATCACATGTGTTTTACTTTAAGAAGTTACATCATACTTGGAAAAAAAAGATTCAAAAAAGTGGCTGTGACTAAATATTGTCAAATAAAATGTACATTTTGTGATGGTATATGATGACATAAATTGAAGATAAGAGACGATAAGAAACGCTTTTATCTTCCCTTGAGAAAATGTGGTTGCTAGAGCAGTGCAAGGACAAACATAAATGGAAAAATAAATAATATGCTTTTTATGCTAGGAGAATAAAGGCTTTGTCTACAAGGAGCAGTTTACGTGATGTGAATAAGATGGTAAGATCTAAAAAAACCCCAGATGTACTGATTCCTCTCCAGTGCCAGTGTATTTGATTTCGGACTGCTCAGGCCTTCACACTCCTAACCCATGGCATCAACAACCTCACATTACTTTAAGTACATCTGACATATCTCAACTTTAAAGGTCAAGGAGAAAAGCGCGAGTTTTCATCACATCAAGTGACTTATGAATCACTGTCACTTTAAGTTGTGACATAGATACACAAGATACGGATGACTGCATGAATCATGACAGTTATTTCCTCTTACAACAAACCTGTGAAAGCTCTACAGAGTCCATCCAGCTTGATCAGCCATCAATTATTCCCACTTGGTCTTACGCTTCCTCTGTAATTACAATCCACACTGCCGCTGAGGAAATTACAGCAGCCTCATTCAGTGACATTTTCTGTACAGCATGGGGCTAATGTTGTGTTCCACAGTGACCCTTCTCCTTTTGTGCAATGTGGTACACAGAAAAAAGAGTGAAAACAGGATCCTGACAGGGCAGCGTGTGGTGCCTGGGCTGATGTATTTTTGACGTGGCAGAGGAAGAGCGAGGGCAGTGTCCTTCCTGGTTTTTCTACAGCTTCCTGTACTAACTGGAATTTGATTCAGAGCCACTTGTTACATTCACTCCCTGTGCCATTGTTCCACTCACAGCGATCTCTGGAGATTTGCTTCGGCTGATGGTCCAGTCAGTTGTGGAGGAACGTAACAGAACAAGTGTAAACACTTTCTTTAGAGGATTACTTTCATTTTAAGCATCTCAAAAATTTTGATCTAAATCATTTTTGAATCAACCTGACTTTTGTCAGTCATCCAGCGGAATTGTTATTTCTTTGCAGATTAAACAGTGGTTTTACACAGGGATGTATTCAAACTCTCTGGCTGATTGAAGCAAAGGTAAGGTGTAAGGGGAGGAGCTATACTGGAAAATTTTAATGTTATTAAACTTGAACTTAAGTGGCAACTTTGAGAGTCACAAAAATGAGGTCAGTTAGGAAATAAAACAAACCGCGTGTCAAGTGTCCACTTGGCCCCAAAGCCCAGTAAGTCTCATTAACACTGGTGTAATACAGTTAAATGTCACAGTTTAACTGAAATTTAAGAAGTGCTAATTTTAGTTATTATATCACCAGCCCCTTTTTGTCTTGATGGAATAAAATAATGTTTCAGTACATTCTTAAAAATACAGATTTCCAATTAGTGTCAGTCTGTCTATCGCATTTCATTTGTATGGTTACCTTTTCAAACAAGACTGAGCTATTTCAACACAGATTTAGAGTTTTAGCACAAAGTCCTCTTGAATGTTTGCATCAGGAATTCAGATAAGTAAATATTTTCTGTCAGTCCAATTATATCATTGCTCCTAAATTAACCAATGTAACAAGTGATCGTAACCATGAGTCAGAAAATATATGCTCCCTAGAGAATGCAAACATATTTAAAGACTTACAAAATCCAAGCAACACCACAGGTATTCTAACTTTTGATAACAGTTGCAGTTAACAGTAAGTTAATTTGAATTAGTCTTCATTTCCTGTTTCATCTTCTGACGCTGTTTCACATGTTGGCTCATATTCTTGTCCACTACAGCCATCAGTACATTTTATCTGCTCTCCTGTTGAAGTTTTCGGTAATATTTTGAGAGCCGATACCTTTGTCTTTTGGTGTTTCCTGTTTTATTGTGTAGTATCCAGCACAGTGTATCCCATCATACTTGACTTCCTGTGTTTTCACTCCTCTGTGATTGCATCTCATTAGTTTCACCTGTGTCTTGTCTCACACCTGTGTCTGATTACCTTGTGTGTATTTAGTCTCTGTGTTTCTTCCCTCTGTGTCAGTTTATTAGCAACTCTTGGGGCTTTCTGTTGTATCTCGCTGCTGTCATCTCTGCTGTTTCTTTGTGTGGATTTAGGAGTTATTTTTCTCACTTGGACTTTTTGGGGTTTTTTTCCATTGAAGTTCTTGCCTTTTGAAAGTAAGTTTTTGTAATTTTAATGAATCTTCTCCCTTTCTGCTTGTAGGTTCTCTCTTTTTTTTCCCCTTTTAACGCGTGACACAAATTTACGTTAACACTTGCATCATTTAAGTACATGAATAGACTTCTTATTATGATGCTCCTTTGAATATTTTTACATCACAGTGTTTCTTAGAAAAGGATCAGTGCCCTTCCCCCACCACCGTTTCTGACTAAACTTCCTCTTCTAAATCTCATCATTACCCAACATGTGAATCATTACTTGTGGGCTCAGCTGGTCTCACACTGTACGCTTACAACCATTTTCCAGCCACATGCAGTGATGTTGGGAAAGTCTGTCATGTTTCATGTGAGATTACGTCACTGAGACGCCATGCTCATCAGCATCACTTACAGCCATCAAAAACACCACAGATGAATGTATTAGCTGATTGCGTCTCATTAAAAAAAGAACTTTTGTCTCCTCTAGCAACAAAGTCACATTTACACATATTTGTGTCCATATCTTGGCATCTGTCAGTTTGTGCATAATAACACCTGTTTGTTTTTGCCCAGGTGTTCCCTGCAGGTGAGCTTGCACTGCAGCTCTACTCCAGCTGGTGGCAACATGCCCATATCTGATCAGGTGCTGCATCCACCTCACAGCCTGACGTAGCCTCACAGGTCAGGGTGAGTCATGAAAAAGAAGCTCCCCAATCTGCTATAAGCTAAATGGTAAACATCCCTGCTCTCAAGTGCAGCATCAAAGATTAAAATGTTAGATGTCCATTAGTGCATCCGAATTAGGTCTTTTATTAGCCTTAAACTGTTACTCATTAAGCTCAGATAATAAGCACAAAGTAGGGTTACAGTAATCACAATGATTCTTAATTTAATCATGGTTAAGTGAGTCAAAACGGCCTCATTACAGCGACTCTGCAGAAACCCTAATCAAAGATATTTAATGCTGAGACTGTTTAAGTAGTTGAATTTAGATCCATTTCATTTTACAGAGCGCTCCAATTGTAACAGATAGTATCAGGCAATAACAGCATTGAGATTAGACCTGGACTTGTTGACACGGCTTTGTAAACCATTAGTGATGCTGGTCCAGACATTTGATGCCTGAAGCAGGTCAGACATTGTTCTGGAAGTCCTCCACTTGCTGGGTTTGCGTCACTCGAGTTGGACAAGCTGCAGCAGCTTTGTGTGACACCAAGCATCTAGGATTTTGAATGTTCAGGCTGAAAGGAATCATTCCTCAAATTTGTCCTTGACGTATCAGTTTATCTTGAAGAACATTTATTTGCAGCACAGGACAAATTATTACTAGGTACTAGGTTCAATTTACTGCTTGGAATATAATGATAGTGTTTTTACCCAAGTTCATTCCTGGGGGTTTTCATTTGTGGATTTCCTTTTTATGCATCATTAAACTTTACAATTAATTTATTTAGAGAGAATAAATTATTCTTCCTTTTCCACAATTATGGTTACTGTGAACTCAGGGCAAATATGGGCAACTTCAAGGATACAGCGTGTAGAAATGAGATTATTTAGGGAAATCTAGAGGTGAGATTCTGGATGGAAATGCTTCTTTGCTCACTCCTGTCAGTGAATGGTTGTCACCAAAGAATAACACTTCCTGTGTTGGTTTTTTTGTGGATCTTTGGTGCATCCATGCAGCCACTCTCACCAAATACAAAGCTGCTTAGAGAAAACTTGTGAAAATATTTGCCTCAATAATTTTTGATGGATTTTTTTAATTGTTATTTTGCCTTAATCAACTCCCTAAGGCTCTGTTTTTTTTAAATTTTCATGAAAAAAAAACTTGAAAAAATGACTTGGGTAGCTATTTTATGAAGTTAAACAAAAGTCACTGACTGTATGTTATGTGCTTAAGTAGAAAAAAAGACATCAGGTGTAGATGTAAAAGGCTCTTTCTAAGTTGACAAAAATGGAAAAGAAAAAAAAAGATGACGTATTGCTTGAACCCAACTGTTGGGTTACCAGGATTAAAAAAAGAAATTACAGTTTGAAATACTCCAAGACTTGTCATGTGTTGCATAGAAACTGATACAAATAGATGTCTGTAGTGGTGGCTATAAATACTTGACGAGGATAAATGTGCATATTTACATTCCACCATTGCCCATAATGCTGTCAGATGCTCCATAGTGATTGCATTCACATTTTATGCCCGAGTTATATTTAACCGTTCATACTTATGCATATCTACATTGTCTCTAAAGTTATAGAAGCTATGAGTGATTGTTGCTTCCACTCAAGTAAACATCTCAATAATTTCTCTACCAGATAAAACTAAATAATAAAACTAAAAGCTGTTGTCTAGCATTAGAAGCACACACATCATGTTAAGAAGTGAAAAGTGAACTAGTTAATTGTTTGCATCAGAGAGGAATGGATGCAGCAGAGCAGGTCAAAACTGCTGAAAAACAGCAGCAATGAATTCAAAAGGGAGAAGCAGCGAAGCAGAGTGAGACGGGCATGAGCAGACAAAAACGCTTGTTATCAAGTTGAGTTGAAAGGATGCAGCAGAGCATGCTGGGCCGAGCTAATATGGCAAAGTGGAGACACACTCTGTTATGTTCAGTGTAATCCTGTAGGTGGAGTGGATCCTCCTTCCCTTATGTTCCCAACAAGCATGATCATCAGTCCACCGTCTAAATCACAGTGATCTGTCTGCCTGAAACCCCCAGTCCTTTCCCTATATCCCCGATCACTACACTGTCACACTAACAAGTCTGTTTGATTAATGTTTCAATTAAAGACAGAAAAGATGGTAAGACTCCAGAGTGTGGATGCAGGGAGCTGGTATTATGATTGGTTTCATTTTCTGTATGATTATTTTTGATGGAAATTCAGGAAACTTCCTTTCATAGCTGAAGCAACCCCCGGACAGCTGGTGAGAGAAGAAAAAAGAGCATAAAAGAGAGAGGGATAAATATTCGAGAAGTGGGGTACACACAGGAGCAATGAGATGTTCTTATGAATGTGCAAAGGATAAAAGGTTTAAGCTCAGATGTGGGAATGGTGCAGGTTTTGCTTCTAGGCTGAGTTAGTACTATTTTTATGGCTATTTTAGTGCTTTCTGCAGTGAGCCAGCTGGCGGTCAGCTCGGTGGAGGAAGCAGGTGTTTCACATTTGAGTGGCAGGTGGTGATCTATGCAGATCTATGCAGCCAGAGTGAACCACGGGATAAATCCATAATTTATTATAAAACCAGGCCAGAATCCAGAGGGAGCCACTTCTCCATTGGAAATTTTTGATGGAGCTCTTTTGGATAAAAACTGTACACAATTCTGTTGTGAGTTACTGAAAGACTTAACGAGAGCAAACATGGTAATATGCTGAATTTATAGCTGAAAGAATGATAAGAGGCTTTAGAAAATACAGCTATTTTTTTTTTTCTAATGAGAATCGTATTTTTACAATGATGCAAAGCCAGGGGACTTAGCTTAGCAGAAAGACTGGAAACAAGAGAAAAGAGCTGAATTATGACAAAATATACCAGTTTTATCACCCATAATTTAATGGTACGTTTCTTCAATGAGAATTTCCAATCTCACAAGTTTAAGTTCACCTTTTTGGTTCATTTTTTTTCCCAAACTGCAAGGTACAAGGGTTTATTTACAACCGTTTCTAGTTTGTGCTATGATAAGCTGAAGCAGCTTGTAGCCACAAAAAAAAACAAAAAAAAAAAACGCATGCTACTTTATGACCGAACAAGCTACACTTCACTTTTTGTTCAAACTTAACAGAGAAATAAAAAATGTGAATTCTGAAGCTTTCTTGTTTTTGGTGGGTTGATATACTGTACTCATGAATGAGGCCTGGAAGGGTGCTTCCACCTGTGCCACCTATTGTACTGCAAAATATTTATGTAGTTTCTTGTCATGTATAAATTCTACAAATAAAATAGACAATATATAGTCTGGATTTGCTTTTTTATCATTGTTTCCTCCTATTAATAATGTTAACGACAAGCCAAGCAAACCAAAATCATAGCCACAAGTTTAGCATAAGCAAACCATTCTGTCAACAAAAAGTAGATACACATCCTTTCAAGCTGCTGGACTGTTGTTTTAGAGCATCAATGAACCCTAAAGGCCCTCGTTTCAGCAGGTGATTTTTTTCCCCGTGTTCACTCTTCAGTAAAACTGGACAACCACTGAACTCAACTCTTGTTTGTGAAATCAATCCCACCCTTGTCCTAAAGCTATGATCTCTAAACACTAGCTCTGAAAGTATTTACTAAAACAGTGTTGGCTCCTGGCTGCATGTTTTAACTTGTAATCTGTGCTCAGATTCACAGCTCGCAGCCCAGGAATGTTAGGCTTTTCTGCTAGCTTGAGGTGGTGCTGTCGCTCCCACTGTCAGTCTATCATTATGCTTGAGTCGACACAAACACACACATACGTGCATGCACGCACACGCACATATAAATGTGTGTACATAAATACTGTGAAGCGTTGCATTGTGCACAAATTGACAAAATGGTATCAAACAATGGAGACTGACATTTCCAAAAAGACAAAGATAAGAAAAATCTTTCAGAATTAATTATAAATGATAACGGATGTTATGCCAATATTTATTAATAGTACCTTCAGATACACCACTGTGGATTCATCAAAACGGTAGCATTGCTCCACACATACGCACATACACTCTCACACAGAAAACACATTAGGATGATGATCACACCTGTTCTCTGCACAAGCCTTCGATGATCAATGAGACTGAGAGATGAAAAAGGAGCGGGGAGAGGACTCTTGTTGCAGTACAGAAAGTGATTCCAATCAATTTGAGGCGAGATTCTGGCTGCTCTGCTGAAAATGTGGACTATTACATCCTTGCCTCTTATGACAGCTGATCTTTCTTAGAAGCTCAGGAAAAAAGCAATGACTCTCCCCCTGATCCTCTAAAAAAACCCCTCAACACCTGACCAAAATCTTTATCCTCTGTGAGAAAATATCAGTATCGACAGAGGAATATGTGCATGGGTGTATAAATGCACTCATACAATAGAAAAGATTGCTCTTCATTAAAGTGAGCATGCATTCACACTGACATGAAGGTTTTGACACACTTTGAAGCTGCTGCAGGAATTAGCTTGACAGACCAACACTGTCTTTTTCCCAAACAGGAAACTCACCTTAGCTGTCACCAAAAACTAGTTAAATCAGAGGGCAAACTGTATCATATCTGCTCTGTGTGTATGTTATCACCAAGAGATGAGAGAACCAGCACATTGGATGACATTTTTTCACGTTTATCTTGAAGGAGATAGAGGGAGGGAGAGAGAGAAATATTTACAAGGTGATCGCTGTCACCAATGTGTTTTTCCTGACTCTTCTTTTTTTTTGTATCAGATTTTGAACAGTACATATGATGAAACCTTTTTTTGCATTATAAAATCATGACTCAAATGACCTGGACTAGCTGCAGAAATCATTCAGCAGAAGAACATTGAGTATTATTTTATGCAACAAAGTCAAGAACAGGAGAAAGTCACTGCCGTAGGTTATTTGCATTATTTAGTGACTGAATAGAACACCATGGAGAAAAGTATAGCACAGAGCTGTGTCATATAACTCTGGATTTATAGCATTGTTCTCAAAAAAACAATATATAGTTGTGCTTTTACAACAGATACTCATTATTTATCAATATAAGCAATACTAAAATAAATGTCACAGCAAAACTTTATAAAAGATCTTTCAATGACTAAAGAAGTAATAGGCTTTTAAGTGCCTTTTACAAACCTCAAAAAGTATAGCCCATGTGTTTGTGTCTTCTATTTCCTACACATTTTCTAACACTGTGAGAATAAATGAGAATGTCTGCCTTTTGAATAAATATTAATTATCACTCTCATTCTTTTGTTCACGTTCTGTGCTGATCTTTTTTCAGCATAGTCATGAGGTCTTTTGACAAACTAGGATCTAAACACTTCAGTTTGTGTCTATTGAGCTTTTGAAAGCATGACATCACATCAAATTGTCAAACTGAGCCCCAAGCAATCCTCTTTTTGGAAGTGAAATGCATCTTTTTTTTCATATCTGAACTGATAAGCCCTTGTGTCTCAGACGTAAAGGAGTGATTTTGCAAGTGATGAACTCCTGACCTCTGCCTGTGGGGCTTTTCACAGAGCTCTTCCTGTTGTTTTCACACTCACGTGGTTTGAAAACTCTGAATGGGTTTCAGAAAGCTGTCTTTTACTCCCACCCCTGGGCTATGATTATAAAATTACAGATGGCTGAAGGCAATACAAAGATTTGGCAAAAAAGCCACTTGAACCTGTCCCCTTCAAGACTTCCCATCCAGTGGATCTTCATGAAAGTCTTAGTGGCTGACTCATGTTCAAGACTGTATCTGTCTGTAGTCCTTTTATGTATGATATTGTCTGAATTAAAAGCATGTGTGGTCCTGTCGAGGAGGACATTGGTCAACATTGTGGGATATCTCATATTCCTTGGCAAACACCTTTTTTTGCAGCTCAATTTCAGTTAAAACTTCCTCTGTTTGAGCAGGTATATTTCCCAGCAGTGAGAGCTCTTGAGTCTGCCATGCAACTACATGTCTCAGGAGATTGAGTGACATCCCCTGCTTTTAAGAGGATTTTATTTTGTGAAGCCGGGGAGATGGACCGTGGTGCTAATCTATTCCGACACTGCCATGTCGGTGGATCTGCTATTCATTCAGGCAAAGCAAACACAGGGGGCGGGGTGGATCATTTTGCGTACTCTGCCCTCATTGTTAAGAAAAACCCCACTCCTTCAGGTGTCTGTGGGGATGATTGGAGCTAAACTTCGTGGGTTTAAGATCAATATCAGTACATTTGCTCAACTAGTTGCTGAGAATAATATGAAACTGCAATCGCAGCATGATGTAAGTCTACTTTGAAATTACCTGCTGATAAAATGCTCCAGGCACAGAGGCTTAAGAGAGTTAAAAGAGGTGTATTTAGATTCCTGTAACTGTGTTGGTGGGCATTGACGTGGTCTTTGATTTCCCAACCAGCATGAGGGCTGAAAATCTTTCACATCATCTAACTCAGCACCCCCCCCCCCTTTTTTTTTTTTGCTTCCTCCCAGGCTGAAACAGGCTTTAAATTGATAAATCCTGGACTAACACTACTGTCAAAAGGATATTGAAGTGTGTCCGCAAGAAGTTTGTATAGAGCACCTTTGAAATCCCAGAAATAATTGCCTCAAGCCATCCTTTTGCCACACCTACAACACAAAATGTTTTGAGCCAGTGTATAAGTCATGTCGTCCTCTGCACAAGACTCTTCCCTGCATTTTAATGCTAAACCTTTTCATTCGCCTTTTCTCACCCAAGACTCCTCTGTGTCAATGATTACTGTTGCACTGTGATCACAGGAATCCCTCGACAGGGCCAGACTTGCAGGCTTTCATTTGTTGGCAATTGGCTGTGCTGTTTCTTCAGCTACAGGTGCTCCTGTGGTGTGGAAACAGGAGATTCTGAGTTTTAATCAGTTCATCCCCACACACTGGGGCACGCTGAGTTAAGAGAGGAGAGGATGGTTTTATTAAGAAATACAGACAATTCAGAGGAAAGGTGCAGTAAAGCCTCCTAAGTTCCCCAGATATTGTGTTCCCTTTTAAACTGTAGCTTCAGGATAAGTCCACTCCCATAACACCCAACATTTAGAGTTTTAAATATAACTTTTGAACACTCAATGAATGATTTATGCTTCTATTTTAAAGTCTGTAAACGTTTTAAATGTTTTTTAAGGGTGGAACATAAAAGGGACAATCCCTGGGTTTGTAATTGCTGTTATGATGTATTATCTTCCACATTAGCCTCCATGACAAGCATCACAACAATCCTATAATTTGATGTTGGAGCGCTGGGATTTTCCAGTTCCTCCATCCACATCTTAAGAAGAGCAAGTCATAGTATGCGGATCTGCTGGGCTTTTCAGAGCAGGGTGGTGACTGAGTCCTCCGACTTGTCCCGACAACTCGACAGGTTGGGTACTTCTCAATAGAAACACCTCAGCAGCGTCATGTCTGCTACCTGCACCTGCCACAGGCAAGTGCTTCTGCCTTACAAAGGCATAACTTAATGCTGAAGCAGGTCTCAGCCTGCATCCACCCCCCACCCCAGCACCCCACCCAGCATCCTTTTACTCAGCCCTGCCTTGTTGTTCTCAACGCCTTATTGTCAGAGCAGTAGGAAGGCAGGAAAGAGCGTCTCCTTGACCTTCTTTGGTGGCTTTACTCTGCCATGACTTTCACATGAGTGAGGAACTTTTAGAAGGGAACAGCTCTTGGATTGTTTCCAGGGTTGAGAAGCTCTGCTGCAGAATTAAAAATCCTCCTCCCAGCTGATATTACTGCTCCCAAAATGAGAGTGGTGCTGATAATACTGTTTACAAGCAGCTCACAATATGTCTTCCACATTAGCATATCCAATTTGTTTTCTGTACTGGCCCTGTGTGTGCTCTGATCAGGTGGGGATAGCTATGTTTTTATTAGACTCTTCTTCCAGAGGTGCTGCAGTTTTCCTCCACAATAGCACTGCCGCTGTTACACTGAAATGTCAGATTCTCAGTGCTCACATCACTGTATAATGAATGCACTTGAACAACAGTGAAGCAGTGGGACCAAAAGTCAAAACATGATCCCTCTGTGCAGATGATAACCACCCAATGCATGCCCAAGCAGATATTATTTTGAATTCCTTCTTCTTTATCTCCATCTTCCTCTGCATCTGCTGCCAATTACATCATCAAAATGCTTCAGTTCCTGTTTCCTCCCTCCCCTGAATGGCTGATCAGCTCTCAGCAGCAGTCAAACAGAGAATCATGAAGGAATACATTTAGAGGTGCACGTAGTGTACGTCTGAATGGATGAAGGGGAGTTATTAATGTCTGGCTGCGACAGTACGACAGTATGTATTAGAGCAAAGGAGCATTATTCTGCTCCAGAGGGTGGAATTAATTCATAATCAGGAGCTGCTCATGGTGCCTTTTCTGTGGCTTTTAAAATGTTCAGGTAGAAGACAAAATAACAGGGAAGTCAGCTTAGACTTCACATATTTCAACAATTTCTAATACTTTCTCTTCCATATAATTAATTCTTCTGTCAGGGAAATGAGTGGAAATTTGAAAATTCAGACAGTCTGTTGATAAAAATCAACAAATGTGCCTCCAAGTATTTGAATCTCTACAGCACCTTTTATTTATTTATCCCTCTATTCAAGGCAAAAAACAACTGAGTTAAATTCTTCAAAGGAGAGGAAGAAACCTTAGGAGCAGCAGCACCGGAGGGATCTCTCTTCTCAGAGACATAACAGATAGAGAAGTAACAGAGAATAACTCAGGTAAACCCTAAAACAATAAGGTGCAGTGGCAGTACATCTGCCATGTAAACACAAGACAAGACCTACACTGAAAATGCACAAAATAAGGGATCAAGTATGGTGAGCAGGTGGTTATGTGATTTATCATTCTGACAAGAGGACAGATGGTTTTTGTTCACCTGAAGCAATTCTTATATGCAAAGACACAAACTTATATTAACCCGTTTAATACCTGGTCACTAAGTAAAAGCATGAAAAAGTTTTTTACAGAGTATTAATTTGGAGACAATTTAATGGTTTGAAAATATTTTCTTTTCACAGACAGTCTTTTAAATTCCATGGCTGGTGGCACTACCAGTGCAACAAATAAATAAAATACACATTAAATCAGTGCCATTTGAGAGGAATATTAAGTGCCAATAGTCCCCTTATTTACTTGTTGGTGTGTGTAGTGTTCGATCAGCAGATGTCCTGTATTATTCTTTCTAAATTTATACAGATAAAACAAAGATAGCAGCATCATGTTGACCACAACTTATACTGTATTTAGGAAAGAGCCATTTTATTGTGTGAGACAAACAAAAACATCTCCATGACCTTTTTACTTTCCAGCTCTTTTTTTTGTTTCATGTCTTCTTTGTGTCTTTTTGGGTGCAGGCCAACATTGCTGTCCTCTTCTTTTTTTTCACGTTCCTTGTTTGTAGAGACTCATGAGTAGGAATCGGTTTGACGCTACTCTTCAGAGGAAATGGAGAAGTGAGCGTCATGTTGTGGACAGAAAAGGTTGTACGGATCACAGAGTTTGCAGTGAGTGCTGTATTTAAGGAGCTATAATGAATCACTAAGAGAAACTGTGATAGAGACTGTGAAGCTGTTAAGAAGTCCTGGTACATTAAAGAAAGTCCACTTAAAGCTCTGCATTCCCACTGGGGGCAGTGAATGGCACTTGAATGAGCTGCATTTGAAAGCTCTCCTGAGGTTGTCTGGATTGCTGGACAGAATCTACAAGAAAAAAAACATTAACCTCAAGGGCCCATATGTACATCCAGTCATCATACAAACATTATGGAACGGCCCATTTGGCTGTAGCATAAGCTGCATGCACAACTCCTAAAAACTGGTAAATAAACTATTTGCACTCTAGAAGCGAGGCAGGTGCAGAACTTTGGATGTCCAATGAACTGCCTGGAAACACTAATGCAACAAATGCGAGACGAGCATGCGTGCACAGCAATGAAAAGGACTAATGTTGTATCTCCAAAATCTAAAATTGCTGTTTATCTTGACATTGGATCTGAAGGATAGACTGATATCTTGCCCAGCTGATATATTAGGTATAATATGTATACATATAGATGTTATATATTTGAGATTTTTGCATTTTTCCCTTGTATTGGCATTTGCAGATACGATGCATTTTTCCATGTCATGATTTACAAACAGGTATCCACGGCAGCTGTGTGTTGCCAGGAGACACGACAGTCCACATTCAGATCATGCCTTGCTCCTCCCCTGCTTGCAGACTGCAGAGTGAAGCAATTCCAAAACTACATCAAAATATGTGTTTGATAGAGTTGACCAAACTAAATGTTCCTTATTTTAAAATCAAAAAGAGGTATTGGACCCATATATCGGCCCAAGAGAATTGGCAACCTGTATCAGTTATCAGCTAGGGGTGAAAAACAAGAATTGGCATCAGCCCTTAAAAGAAAAATAACAGTTGATCCTAATTGGGTTCATTTGATAATATCTGTTTTCTTGCATATTTTTCTGAAACAGTAAAGCATGAATATAATGTCAGCCATCTTTAAAACAGCCTCACAGGTGTGGTAATTCCGCTTCCATCACCTGGAATGGTGGCGCTTACTGCCACTAACTCCCATACTCTGTTGGGGTGTTGAACTGGCTTATAGATTCTTCTTATCAACTTCTTTTCCACCATTAGTACTATTCATCACTAATGGCTGGGCATGTAAATAGGCCCAGGTTGTCTGTATTTAGCACACTGATGGAAAACCAGTGATTTTTTGCACCAGACTACTATGATGTGTTAGTTTAGGTTGTTGTTCTTATTTCTTTTATGTTGAGGATTAATAATCTTGTGTGGTTTCAACCAATCACAATCAAGTAGTAAAATGTGATGGCTATAAGGGTGTTTCGTTTTCATTTCAATCAAGTCCATCACTCTTTCTTCGATGGGTGTACTTTGTGTTTAACATGAAATCGTAATAATGGTAGCTGCAGTTTGGCCCTACTTGTATATATGTCAAAGTACAATGCTTTTCCTCCTCCTTAAATCATTTATAAGAAATGTGGGCCACAGAAGAAGTCTCTTCAAAGAAACTTCAACTTTGCCAAACTCTGTTGCATTGAAATAGATTTCTTTACACTATTAGAGTTATTCTATCCACTTGAGCTGTAGAGGTTTTGCAGAGAATTTCCGGCCAGGACAGAGCCACTGTGTGCAGCACAATTGAAGGACGGGGGCTGAATCGATGTATATATTGAAAAATTCCTTCTTGAAATGAATTGCGCTGGTTGCTTTCTCCACTCAGTCTTCCTCTTTATTGTATTTTTCCACTCCTGAGTCCACTTTAAATGATGGGCACGAATGTGGGTCAATAAGATGACCATACATAAAAAAGGCTGTTCTTGTGTGCTTCATGAAAAAGAGTCATTTGTCATTGATTTCTCTCTCCCTGCCTTGCCTTCAGATTACTCTTTCTAATACCTCTGGGAGAGAGCACAGCAAAAAGGAGGGCAGCTACACCTGCGGCTGCCGAACAAGTGTATCACTGTCTGGGTGTTGTGTCCAGGCTTGTCAGGCCCTCTCACCTGGAATGTGCCGATGAGACAATCAGGTGCAATAGGCGCGTGGCAGCTTGCTGCAGGGAGAGATAACCTGCTCTGAGACAGGCAGCAAGGAGCAGGGAAGGACTTTTCCGCCCCTAGTCGACACCTCTTATAAAAAACTTGAGACGTGCCAATATAAAAGATGAGTCGTGTGACACACGGGCGGGCACGGTGGCTAATTTCTAAACATGACTTCTCCGTCTGTGGCATTCATCGTGTCGGCTTGTTTGACTATCCCAGCGTGACTCACTCAAAGGGTGGAGTGCTGTGAGATTTTGTTTAGCCTGAGGGGGAGAAAAATTTCATTTCTATCAAGAAAAGGTCATGAGCAATGTTCCAGCTTCACAGGAAATGCATCAACGAACATAATTGGATAACCTATCAGTTTTTGGGGTGCGGTGATTGAAGTGACACTATTTGCCGGTGATATTTGGTCAGTTGGATTGAGAGGGAATGAAAAATGTTGAAACCAAAGTAGCTCTTTGGTATTCAGAGAACCAACTGTTGCTGTTTGTTGGCATATGGTTTAGAAATATCTATTTAAATATGTGTCATGTAAAACTTAAGAGGGGGGCCAACTGTTTCAGTACTAAATAACGGACAAAATAGTTTGTTTGGAGCTCAGTGGATATTTGTGAATGAATGTACATTATACCTCGAACCCCCATCTAAGAATAATTTTGGATGTGTTTGACAGTTTAGGTGATTGAACCAATGACCAGAAGGTTCAGTATGAAACAGTTTCCTGCTCCTGGTTGTGCACAACAAGCACAGAAAATAGAAAAACTGTGAACAAGTAAACAAGCATAGAAAATGCTCTGCCAAATAGTATGAAGCCAGAATATTGGAGAGCTGCCAGTGTCTGCGATGGCATATGCCACCAAGGTGTGACTTGATGTAGTAAAAAGGCGGAGAAGTATAAACCAGTTTGATATCATGCTCAGATATGAGGCCAGTGAAGAAATCTCTGCTGTGTTAACTGCGGCAGGCTTTTATTGAGGTGCCACTGAGCAGCTTCATCCACATCTTCTTGGTTTATGCTTTGGTATAAACTGCTCAGAATGTGATCCTCATGTAAAGACACAGCAAATCTGTTTTTGATTAAAGATTGGCTAAGCTAAAGTAGATGCTAGCTGTAGATTTGTGATTATAATTGGTTCTCTCGTTTAACATCTGTCAAGAAAGTAATACGCTTATTTACAGGAGTCTACAAAGCAATCAATACAAATTCTGAGATGTTGTTTTATCATTAGTTATTGGAAATTAAAAACCGTGTTTTAAGCCATGTGTTACGATGATTGACAGCTGCTATTCTTGTGCAGTTTTGCTGGAAGTAGAACGATACTTTGGGAAAGAGCCAAGAAGAGATTAGACTTTCATAAGAATTTTTTTTTTCTTTTTTGTTACCACACAGATTCTCTTTGGTCTCTTCTGCACAGACTTTGGCTGCACGATGACGAAACCTATGATGGAGTTATTTTGGATTCAAAACCGTGCAATGGTAGGAACAGGAGTCATAGTGTCCATTCTATATACAGTCTTTGGTTATGAAACAGTTAGGGGATCTATGTGTGATGACCTCGTCATTTCTGCAATTCTCCTCTTGGGGTTCTTGCTCTTTTTCTATCATAAACTATTTTGAACAAATTACAGACGGATTCAAGGATTTCTACAATGTATGAATATGTAGTGGTGTGAAAATTTGCACTCTATGGGTTTGTAAATCTGGATTTATTTATTTTTTATCTTTGTTTGAAATCTGGAAGAGCATAATATTCTCTCTTTTTACATCCTGCTATACAGAAATCAAATCCTTGCACTGAGTTATACCAATGTGTTAACTTCTCAGATTGGTTTCTCTTGTAAAAAAGCAGAACATCACTATTTTTATTGGCTGGCCAATGTGAAGATGTTTCCAAAGAGTACAAATAACCACACAACCTCTAAACTGTTTAATTTCCAGGGAATTATGAGCTTCCACTCCTACCCCCACCTACACACTGAAACAACCCAAGTCTGGGTTCACAATGTGGTAAAACGCTACAATAGTCTTTATAAGCTTTCACCTCTTTTAAAACTTAGATTAATAGTTTGATAACGATGGGTCTTGTAATTTTTTATCTTGAGGCACTTCTGTACAGCAGTATGATTTTCTTCTCTTGTTCAGAAGGGAATATTATTTACCGCTGAAACCAAAGCATGAAGTTTTGAGGAGAAAACGACCCCTCTCATGTGTTCGTTTTTCCAGAATGTGTGTGTTTTTGTTGTCTAGGTTTTCCTTGGTGGCAGTGAACAAAGCGTTCTACTGTGGAGTAGTTTCAGCAATCGCAGACACAGTGTCTGTACAGGGAGTTCCTGTCCCTGGCCCAAACCCACAGACCAACAGCAAAGAAGGACAAGGTCAACCATTGCCTCTGCTTTCTCTTGGCATCAAGGCAGAGGAGCTTTACCTCACCCTGAGAGCTGTATTCCTCCAGGCTGCATGTTTCTGGATTTATTTCACATTCAGAGATGAGGAAAAAAAGAGACTAAGAAACATTTAAAACACATTGTCATTGTAACGCTTTTCAAAAATCAATCCTAAAAGCGTTCATTATGTCAGCTCAAACTTTCTTTATTGGTTTTCTTATCAAAGGAAAACACAGCGATACACGTACAGAGGAAGATAAAAGCATGACAACACAACAGCAAAACAAATTACAAGGGTAGGTGGTGGAGGTGGTGGTGGTGGAGGGGAGGTTACACTGTGATTTCTTCATGGATAAAGATAAATGTTCTGTTCACCGCAGAGTCTGTTTCATTTATCAGGTTTCAGAAAGATTCAACATGATTTAAAAAACATTCAAAGAAAGATTGCCAGATGCAAATTTCTTGAATTTTTCAGGGAAAGCAACCAACAGGGCCATCCAATGTTTTTGAAAATAGAGCTGTAGTTTTACATTTTAACAGAAATACACTGTCTTGTTTAAAGCTGTATTAGAGTATCACTACCAAGTTTGAGTCTGTGAGTTTGATCTGAAGCTACAGCCGGCAGATGATTAGTGCATCGCTGCAAAAAGACTAGATACAAGGAGAAACAGCTGGTACATCAAGAATGGATGAAAAGGGTTTACGAGCAAATCTTATAAATACAAAATGTTTGTATCTTGTTGGTTTAGCCTGTAAACAATCTGCCCAACTTGAAAATGCATATGTCTCTGGACACCTTTTGTTTTCACACACATTAAACAGTAACCAATTGTTTTTGAGTTGCCTTTACTTGAGTTTGAGTCTGCATTGAGTTTATTGGCTGTCTGAAGCTCGACCTTTGTGAAAGTGTGAAAAAAAACCCTGAACATTTTATTCATCACATTATACTTTGATTAACCCAGTTGGCAAGTTTTCATTTATAATTTACATTGTGATTGAAGTTAGAGGGCTATGAGGCGTGTGTGAAAATGCACTGCAACTCTGAACGTAGAGATGTGCTCATAAGCTCTCCTGTGACAGAATCCCTGCAGGTGTCAATTAACTCTGAAATATCTGCAGCATATCAGCTATTCATTAGAATTTCAATTGATCAAACAACTTGGAGCCACTAGTTGCCTGTTATTTAAAGTTCGAGTTGGCTAACTTAAGCGTCTCACTCACTTTTTTGGATCCTCATCTCCTGAATTGGTTATTTACATATTACACATTAGGGCTGGGACAATACACTTTTTTCCTCAATTCTATTGTTTCACAATTTTTTGGGTGCCCATTCAGTTTAAATTGCGATTCCATGTTATTTTTGCTGATTTTTGTGATATTCAGTTCACTTTTTTGACACCAGTGAAAAATTGAATGATGATGAGATCTACAGACTATATTAGGAGTCATATTTCCCCCAAAATATTCACATCACGTGTGAGTCAGTTTTTGAGATTTATTCAGCAGTAATATATTTGAACCATCTGTTTGTACTCTCTTTTCAAAAGCCTGCTTTGAACAGTAAAATGAACTATTTACTTTAAGAACAAATAAATTAATTTTTGACCAAAATAATCTATTTAGAATTGCAAAACAAAAACATCCAGGAACTGATGTGAAATATTCTTTTCCCCCATTCCTATTAATATGGTGCACAGCTCTTGTATCTATATAACATAACATTTTTGAGTGTAAAATTAACTATGAGTGGCAGAATAAGACATCATTACCTGATAAACACATGCAGGTGATCATGTGAAAAGATCAATATCAATGCTACATGAATGCAGGAAATGATGCTACAATTAGTTGGATGTTAAAAGGGAAAACAGCTCGTCTTCCTCTGTTGTGAGGAAATTGAGTGAACCTGAAAGCTTGTGTTTTGAACATGCACAGTAAAATAAACGTAAATACTGA
The DNA here is from genome assembly GCA_008086565.1 of Thalassoma bifasciatum. NCBI lineage: Eukaryota > Metazoa > Chordata > Actinopteri > Labriformes > Labridae > Thalassoma > Thalassoma bifasciatum. The sequence goes on from RPOG01004366.1 coordinate 27,518, forward strand.
TTAGTGTCCTTCAGATGTGTCGATCACAGGATATGGCTGTATTCAACACAAGGTAATCAGTTACCAGTATTGAAGCTAAGCAAAGCTAAACCAAGTAAAACTAAACAAGGACAACATCCACAAAGTGAATCAAAGCCACTCCACAAATGTTGCTTCTGCATCAAAGAAATGTGAGCTGCATCAAACCTAATGCAAAATTGAAGATGTTTGTACCACCTCCAAAGCCTCTATGGCTCCTCTGTTAGACTCGATCTCTTTTTCCAAACATAAATAAGAAATATTGCTCTTATAGCTCTGAAGTACTCAACGATTTAAGGTGCTCTCTATCATGGCAGCGCTAGTTTGTGGAATATTTTACAGCCCAAGTTAGTTGAACTCTTTGCTTGGCTAACCAAAGATTACAACACAATTATCAGAGGCAGGAATTCCAGCCTGTGCTGCACATGATAAGAGAAGCTCAGCAGTTGTAGAAGATAAAAGCAGAGACACTCACCAATGAAAACACCGCAACTCTTATCAGATTGCGATAGACTTTGTAGATCCCTCTAATCTGTCTATGTACTTACTTTGAAAATGCTTTCACTGTCACATTAAGTCTCTGCCATATGGGATTCGTCACCTTGGTCTGTGTGGGAATTCATGCTGTTTCATTATTATTCATTTATGTACTGCCTTCAATGAAAGTTTTTTTCATGAGAGAGAATGATTTAGATGTGTCCAAATTAACTCATCCTTCAGTTCTGCTCAAAGCCGGCAGGCAATTATTCCTTAACAAGTGAGAACATGTCTTAAATCTGGATTACAGTCCAAATTAATTTTAACAAGTTAAAAGAGAGAGTGACAAGATAAATATCCTAACAGATACCAGATTTCTTTTTGAGACGTGCCTCCGTGAAGTAAAAAGGGAAGTCTGTAGTCAGCACAGAGTGCAGGATTTCATAACCTGTCACTGAATAATATGTACAAATGATGCACATGGCTATAAAATACACCTCATGGAATGGAAAAGATGACACAACTTTTTTCCCCCTCAAAATTACTCAGACAAACAGCACCCTGCATGCAGTGTGGCATCTGGCCTCTTACAATACACCAATCTTATTATTAATCTTATTTATTTCACTTCCAGATTAGAGTCCATGCAGTGATATCTGTGTTGCTGGTTCTCTGCAAGGCCTTGGCAACATTATGTAGAGCCTGACCTTTGACCATATGTTTACTCTGACATCAACATGTCTGGAGCATTGAAAACAAGATTGTACAACAGGGTCTTGAAGGATGAAAACAGCGTCATGTGTTCTGACTCTGAAAGCTGACTCATACATGTAATTCCCACATACTCTGAATTCTCCAACACTTTGTCCATATTCTGTAAAAATTGAGTTTTGGCTTTAATGAGCTTTCTTTTCTCTTCTTCTTGTTTAAAGTAGCACCAGTGAGCTTGTGTGGTGTATAACCAAAGTTTTTAGACTGGCACAGAGAGATTTGGCTTGTGTTGAATCTTATTAACAGAACAGCCTCACTAAGTAATTGGCAAAGCAAGACCAGCATCTTATTCTTGATAAGTTTCCATATTAAGGCGTTTCTTTTTGGCAGCTTGAACACATTGTCTCGTGGCTATATCCATCTTTGACACACTTGTTTTGAAGCTGCACTGCATCAGAAATTAAGTCTAACATGATTTAATTTACATTTTACTAAAAGAATCAAACAGCCAAGCAAGTCACTGTTGTTTATTTCCAATAACAGTTTTCAGCCTTTTGAAAATACAGCATATTTGAATTAGCAACAGATGAAAATAGTCCCCTTGATTTTCTGTAGTATTCTTTAAAACATTCCCTAAACTTTTTACCATAAAAAATATACAGTTCTCTCTGATATTGTCAACAACTTGTTTAGGGGATAGTTTAACATCTTGAAAATTACACAAATTTGCTTTTAGTCATCAGGATTTTAAATTTGCCTCATATAAGAATTCCAAAGGATACTCAAATTTAGTTTTTAAGTGAAACCGTCAAGGAGAAATTGCATATTTAAACTCCAACTCCTACTCAAACAGAAATAGAGGAAAATATTGATTTTTTCTTAATTCTTTGGCTCTTTATCGGACCAGTGAACCAGAGCCAAGAGAAAATGAACACTCCTAAAATAAAATGGAAAAAAAAAACTTAAACTCACTTTCTCTTTCAATTATACCCAAAAAAAATGTAGCTTCCAAATCTGCTGCTTTGCTGAATATGTCTTTGATGTGATACCCCACTGAGAAAAAAGCTCAACAGGCCTCTGTTGTGCTCCATGATAACAATACAATTACAGGACATTATTGGCCACGGTGGTTGCTTATTTCAACAAATCATGCCCATGCAAGCGGACCCCACTTGGGAGCTGCCTCGTCTGCACCACATCCGAGTGAGTAAGAGCAGCCCTAGACACTGATGTACTCCGGGCACCGCCTCCTTCTCCACACCTACCCCGGCGTGTCATCCTGGTCGGGACTACTCGCTGAGCCGTAATTACCTCAGCCTGACACACACAACAAGGGAGAAGCCTTCAAGTAAACACAGTCCAGATTCTGGCCGAGCTCACTTCAAAGCTGGAGCAAGCTGATAACAAAGCAGACCCCAGAGAGCCCCCCCCTCTACTACCCTCCCGCGGAGAGGGTGGTCAGGGCGTGCGGAGTGGTGGTTGAAATGGGGGGCTGAGAGTAATGTTGGTGTGTGAGAGAGAGAGCGGGAGGGAGAGGAGGTGTGAAGTGGCTTTTGACAGCACAGCACCTGCTGCGTCTTCACTCCCAAACAGCTCCTCGCCATTTGTCTTGAGTGACCGGTTAGCTGGGGATGACTTTGGGGGATTAGAGCCAGCAGGGGAGTTCAACCAGGAGGCATGCTGATGGGGAAGCGGGGTGCTGAGAGAGAGAGCTGGGGGGTTGTTGTTGTGGGATCCGGCGCACCTTCTGTCATCCCGGTGGAACATTCCAGCTGTCTGTGGTAACTTACACTGCTGTTGTGGGATGATGACGTGTCTGCAGGCTGGCAATTTGTATCCTCCCCTGTGCTCAGAGGCATCAAAAGCTCCTTTCACACATGAACTACACTTGTGAACATTTCCTGAAATTGTAGTGCATGTGTGAGTGTAAATGGTTGGGGTTTGGGGGAATCATTGCTCTGGTGTTACCAATTGTAGCCCCAGAGATAATAGTACATTAGTCTGTCTGGCTATAGGTCAGCAGAAGAGCAATATCAGGATTAACAGGAGTTGTGTATCATTGCCTGGTAATGCAGTGCTGTATACACCTCTGGTAATGACTGCCATCTTTCAAAAACTCAGCAGGCAGCTCATGTTTAACAAGTTCCTTATTCCATGTGGTGTGTACTGAGGTCTGAATTTTTAATGCCACTGTGGCTTGGTCCAGATTAGTGACTGTTTGTCTGTTAAAAGCAGTCCTCATCATTTAAAGTGCTTACTCATTGAATTAAGACTAGACCAAGTTGACCTAAACTCATCCAGGAAAACTAAGCTAACTGACTTATGTAGCGCAGTGTCCAGCATGTTGAAACCCCTCATCAAGAACATGTTATTGGCTGCACTTGCATGCAAATATATTGATAGACATAAATTATTGTCAGATTGCTACTGGTAGGAGCCAAGATGTTTTTATAGCAGTGGGTGGGTTTTCCCCGCATGTTTCAAATCCTTTTGATACCTGAATGGTCAAAACTTCTTGAACAACAAACATACTACAAACAGAAACCAGAAAACTTCACATATTGAAAATCCAAACCCCAGAGTTCAAAGTCTAATTTTCATTAAGGACCAATAATATATAAATAGCATTTTGATGTTGGCCTTTTACCGAAGTAGCATGAGGGTTGGATTTTTTTCTAATACTAGTTAGCTCTAAGGATACAAAATGAAGTAGTCATTTACTTCAAGATAATATTCATTTTATTGCAGAAGTGGTGCAACAGATGCACATTTTGTTGAAAGGCAGCCAGTAGATTCACCGGCACAAGCAAAATTCAGCAGTCTGCCTTTGTTATTGTTGTCCGCTCTGATGTCCATTTTCAAAAGTTTCTGTTTTCTGTCGACTGAAACGCCGTTCCCGTGTAAACAGGAGGCCTAAATGCAACAATACCTTTGCTAAATCCTAAAACCGTTGCTGTGCAAATGGCTCTCAAGTTTTGACATGAGAAAAAAAAAAAAACATTTTTATCTACCTATATGGGCATTAATCCAGAAACAGTTATCATTACAGGAGACTACTATTAACCCCCACATGCCCAACCCAAAGTCAACCAGTGTTTGACTTTGAAACCCCAAAATGACACTCTCCCACAATGACATCCTAGATTCTTAATGTCCTATAGTTACCTAAAAAAATTAGTATTTCCTGTGTGAAAGGGGCTTTACTTACATTATCACCAGTAATCTCCAGCCAAGAGCCGTTACCTCAATCACAGAGGCCTCCATTAGAGTTAATCTGAGCCTCGTTATTCTAATACAATCCAAATGTTGCCTTTCAAGTCACGCCTCGTCCCACATCACTCAGTGTCTTCCTGGGTCTCTTATCAGTCGTGGTTTTTTCTGTGACTCACGTCACAGCTGGATCATTTCTCCTGTGATCAGCCCGCTGGAATGAAAGCATTGCTGCAGACCAGGCAGTCTCAGGAAAATACTCAAAGGTTGTGGTGAAGCCAGAGGAATGCACCAGTGACAGAAGATATTTATGGCTGGGGAAGACTGTGACTACTAGCTTGGAAAGACAAACAATCTTTTTTCTTAGAGGGGGGATTGTAATATTGATGCAGTGTTTAGAAGAGTCGTAATTGCAAAACTACACTCAGCACCAGTATTTGGTGACCTGTTTGGTTTCATTTGAAATCTTAGAGCACTGAAAGATTTCAGACGCCTCCCGAAAAACAGGAAAATAGCACTAACAAGTTGTGTTCAACAAAAATAAAACAGCAGTCCCAAGGGGGTTTTGGTTCAGTGTGGACAGTTTTGTTGGATTCAGTTGTAAAAATTGTAGTATCCATTCTGTTCCAGTCACTGCAGAGAAATCCAATCCTGGGCCAAAAAAGCAGTCAGACTGAAACTATCTTTAAAAATGACTGATGAGGCTCTGCTTTTTGGGTATGTATGCAGAGGCTATTTTATGAAGCACATCCTATTGAAATGTGTCACCAGGCTTGAATCTGTTTTTTTTTTAAGTGTGTGAGTGGAAAAAGAACACAAAATATCACAGTTATACTGTAGAACTTGGAAAAAATAAAGTCAAAAGTAGGCTTTTACAAATCTGTGCGAGAATGAGGATCAGATGTTTCTCGGGCAGAACAGATTTCACCCCTCAAACATAAACATCAATTATTCTGCCCATTCCCCCTCATTCGCCCTGATTCAGCCTGTGGTGTTTTCACTCATCAAACTAAGATCAGGGAATGAAAAAAGACAAATGTATCATAACATGGCTCCAATATGGTCCAAAGTGAGTGTTTTAATATAAAAGGACTGTGCTCTATCAATTCCTTAGGTGAAGAAGCTGACACTTTTGCTTGTTTAAGTGCCAGAGAAAAGGTCAGGGGTCAAACAAACACTAGAAATGTACCCTCGAGAAACCACAAGCATCTGCAGCATCCATCATAAAAGTCTATTCTTTAGTGCAATACTCTCATGTCATAGAGTGAAAGCTAAATCCTGACTGAAGGGCTGTGATAATTATTTTCATTCATTTTAAACCATTAATACCTGAAATTACAACCCATGACCCACATTACTGAGACAGAAAAACTAACAACTGACTATAATTATCTCAAATATTCTAAAGCAAAAATTAGAACTATATTTTGCCATTTCTCCATTTCAATTAATATGATAATATTATTCAATTGAAAGCGGTGGTTCCTAATAAGAGAGTAAAGAATGTCGGTGAAGGTTGCGGCAAAAATCCAAGAGGGTCAAGTGATGATGGTTTGGTGTGCAAGGTAGCAAGTTTCAAATTACCCATTCAATTCCTTTCCATTTTTTGCTTAATACTTTTAAATGACCTGCATGAATTTACCCTTCGGCTGCACTTGTAGAAACTGAAAGGCTATTTAAGAGGTAAGAATTCAATATAAAAAGAGCGAAGACATTTAAAAATATATATATACATGTGTATTATAATTTAAGACAGCTCAACTTTTCTATATTGCTCATAACGCTTATGAAACTCCATTTAATTCAGATTTTACAAAAGATAGCTGTTTTAACTCCACTAACAATCTCTGATACTAACAGGCAAACAAGTGAGTATTGACATTTTATTTTGAGGGGTGGTTGCTTAAGTTTGAAGCTTCTTTATTTCTTCAAAAGTGATAAATAATGAAAAACCAAAGGTAAAATCTCTTACATAGATGTTGCCACAACAGTTAATGTCGTCCACAATAGAAGCCCTGAACCTATATGAGGCGATATCCCTGTTTTCTACTTTTCTACTTCTGTTTTTCTACTTGTGACACTGCATGCAGTACAGCCTTTATGATTTGTTTCTTGGATATGCATCATACAGCAGCAAAGATACAAATTATCTACAGAGATTTTTTTTCTCAATACTCTGAGATCCTTGTCAAGCTCAGGCTTACTTCCCTTCCCCTGAGAAGCTTCTCGGGAGGTTTACATCCTGTTGGGGCTTGTCAGCAGAGTACAATACCCAGAGTCTGAATAATGTGGCCAGGAGCTAGTTTATTCAAGCACCTTTTGTTTGCGCTCGAGACTCACCTTTTCCCTTGACTGATGATCAGATAACCACCAGACAGAAATAGAAAAATCCAAACTATCTCTGGAGATGCTCTAGCTGCCACTGGCTCTGTGCAGAGTGTCTCCGTGGATATTGTAGTGTGATTTCATACCATGTCATGGTTTAGGGCTTACATATCCATCAAAGAAATCCTAAAACGTCCCTCAAAGCACCACATTCAAGCCTTGGATATGTTGTGTGTGGCGCTTAATACTACTCGGGGGCCTAATGTCATGCCAAACTTACAGGGCGGGCCTTTCTCAAGCTCTCAGAGTATTTTGTTTCACTATTTACCCATAAGTTAAGAGAGGTCATGCAGTAACGTGTGTGTGTCCCAGAACAGCTGCTGTTTGATGTCGCTACCTGGGACCAAACAGGGACACAGACATTTCCACAATGAGCTCAAGCAATTTAGTTTTTATCTTAATGGAATAGTGTGACATCAGCTGTAAAAAGTGATCAGGAGGGTTTTACCGCTGTCATTTATAGACCATTATGGGCACCTTCTTAACCTAACATAAGGACTTGAAACAGGTTGTAATGTTTAATTAAAATATCATATCTCCAAAGTAGCATAAGGGGCCACTTTTCCCTGCAGAGAACAATGTACTCTCATTTGTCTTCACTGGTTGTCCTACAAGTTTAAGTACACAGTCTTTAAACTCAGCCAAGAAACTGTCCTGGAATAACCTTCTGTAAAAACCCAGCCTGTTTTTCACTTCCTAGCTGACATAAATGTCCCAATGTTCATAATGTGGAGAACCAGCAAGGTCAAAAGAAGCAAATCACATGCTCTGAGATATGCCTTTAGATCAGCATTTGCCGCTGTACATTTTTGTCTTGATTCTCAACGCAGATGTATCAAAGTGAGGTTAATAAGGGACAACGTTGGACGATTAAATTCTCTGTGTTTCATGACTATTTAGAGTACGGCTGTTTGGTAACTGTGGTGATATACATTAAATTTAACCCAAGCTGGTGGCAAGACTGTTAGTATGAAACAAGTAGGTTAACTTGCTTCCTTTAGCTGATCATAGACATAATGTTTTCCTACTCAAAGATCAGTCTGAGAAGTCCTTCAAATCCCGGGAAATCTGAATCCTAGCTCTGTTTGTACATCCATCCACACACACACCTCTGAATTGGTATGATTTGGTCCATAGAGAACAATCATTAAAGCATCGCCTCTCTTTTTCTCTTTTTTTTTCTCCTCATTATCACCGGCTTTCTGCTGCACATCAATCTCAACTTAAAAATCATTAGCTTTAAAGCTGGGTCATGCTTTCCACATGATCATGACACACAGAAATAAGACATGTGGAATCAGCAGGAGAGAACGCGTGTGGCTATTTTTCGTCTTCCAATTGCGCGGGGTTCGTTTGTGTCCATTCCCAAACTGCAGGGGGCGATGTATCACAAACACACCTCAACCAGAGCACTAAGCTAGAGTAGAACTTTTGTTTAAGCATTTGTTCACACCACTGACAAAATTACTTTTCGCCCATTCCTCTTCTCTGCCAAGTGTGTCCCTTTGTAGGCCAGTTTACACAGGAATTGAATTCAAGCTATAATCAACCAGTGACGGAAGCCAAGCAAAAAATTAGAATAAGCAATGAGATCTGCAGTGTGAACATAGCCTAAAACCTTGTTTATACCGAAAATGACTGCAGTGACTCCAAGCCATAGCTATGACACAGTGGCAAATCTCATTGTGTGAACCATGTACTTGTGCACTACATGCTTGTGCACTATGTACTTTTGCACTACTTACTTGTGCACTGGAGTGTTCACATCTCCTTGCAATTCTCTTCCTAGGTGTCAATTGGCAGTGCAATTTCTTATGCTTATCATAATACCGGTTTTTGTTTCCATTACATTCTCTGCTTTGTTTGCATGAAAACCTTGGCAAATGAGTCCAAGCGTTTCATGTTTGAATAGGAGCTGGTAAATGTTGATTCTGCAGTTTTAACAAAAATGAGAAAAGAGGAGACAAATCTGAAGAGGCTCTAGGCTTCAGCAGTATCCTTAAGCAAGGCAACACAAACTGCTCAGCGCAGCCCCCTCACTCTAACATCATTCCCTTGATACATGTACAGAGGGTTCTGTTTGTTTGTGATCATATTTTAACCTTTGGGTGAGAAGCATGATCACTCACAGAGTAAACAAGACAACCAGGATAAATTTGTTGTCATGTCATAAATGTGACATTAATTTTAGACATAAGCTATGTTGTATTTAAAACATCAGTCATGCTACTGTGTGTACTACATTACATGAACAGTGTCCATTTTCAAGACTTTTTTTAAAGCCCAAACCACAACTGTTACCTAAAGATGAAAAAAGAGTTTGATTTCCTAGCATGACGTAGCTGTGACCATTTTGAGCATTAGCCAAGAATTAATGGCTGATTTTTTTCCCCAAAAGACATCAAATGTTAAGTGTTTGTTGGCAAAGTTTATTAAGTAAATCTTTCCGGTGTATCTCATATTATCACTTAGATGATGGCTTTATCTCCTTAGTCTGCTGGGGTTCCAGACTGTTGCTACAGTGGTACTTAAATTATCATATTTTAAAGCTTATGGGGCCAGAGAGCAGAGCAGACTGCAGAGGGAGATGGTGTTTATAGGGGCACTTTCTAGTTTATGTGCTGATTTTTAACAGAGTAAGACGACATTTCTCTTTTAATTCTAGACACAGCAAGGTTACCAGTCACATTCAGCAGTTTTTCTTTCTTCATTTGTTCAGGGGGAACAAAAAAAGTGTTACTCATCATACCCAAGGCCCCTGTGGAGCTCAGCGCATCTCTGTTGTGTTTTGCTGCTGTGTGGGGCTGTACATGCTGTTGCTGTGGAGAGTAAAACCACTTAGAAAAAGGCTGGTGGCCAGACAGCTTCTCTCAGCCCTGATTCATCATAATTAGGTCACTGGCTCGGTCTGCTGGCCTCTCAGGGATCATCTCCCGCTCACAATCTCACATACAACACCATGCAGAGCCGACAGCACTCAGAAATAACCTGCCATCAGCCTAATATACAATGAATGTGCAGTTATCTTCCTCTTGTTTACTTGCAACATTCTTTAAGCACAGCCTGTTTTCGATTTATTGTCTTGTGATTCCTTCTGCTGGTGTTTAGCTTCTCCCTCTTTTTGTGCTTGGTAAATATCCAGCCACTGAAATCAATTAAGGGTAATAGCTTTACCTCGCCTCACCTCATCAGCGGACGTCATGAAGAGGGCCTGCAACATTTTCTATATTCAGAGTATGTAATGGATTGGAAATGATGAACATTAAGATGCACAGCACTTCCTACGACAGGTAAACACAAAGCAGATATTAATTTGAATAAATGACTCCGGACACAGCTGCACAATTAGAGACTAAACTCTATCCCCCTGATGATTACTTGTGTGGTCTGTTTTGTAATTTCCCCTCCTTATCAGGTTGTGAATGAACACAACCACAGTTGTGATTGGACCCAAACATCTAGTAAATATTCAGTCAATGTAGACTTACCATGCTTTGTAATTTGTTGCTCTGAGTAGAATTGATTGTGAAGTTTGGGTTTATTTAGTTTTTAGGAAATTATAAGGTAGTTGCAGAGTCGGGCTTCCAACCTGTCAAAATTAGGTTTAACCAAAGTAAAACTTGTGGGCAGCCTGGACAGTTTACAAGCAATCTAGGGTAGAAATTACGACAATACAACTGATGCATATTTAACAGAGTAAAACAGTAGAATACAGAATGCAGAATTTAGCTTTAAGCATACATTGTAACGTGTTACGATCAGTTAGTGTTTAGCGCAATGATGCTGAAATCACGTAACTTAATGAAAATCATAGTGCAGCTTAAGACACTATCCAAACAGGAAAACCTGGGAGGTGCTTTATTTAGTGGGCATCCAGGACACTCTTTTTATTACACTTTATCGACTGGAAGGACGACCAGAGGAGACTTCTTGTGTCATTTTCACTGTAAGGGCATTCAGGAGAATTTATATTTTTCCACTAGAAGGGCATCTAGAGAACTCTTTTAGATGTCATTATTACTGGAAGGGCATTCAGGGAATAGTTTCTCTTATCCCTCATCAACAGGTAGAGCACCCTGAGGGCACTTATTTATGCTGTTATCGCTAGAAATACACCTAAAGTCAACTTTCCTTACACCTTATCCTCTCTTTTTTTTCAAATTGCCCTTTTATCCACCGGTAGGGCATGCAGGAGATGTTTAGTTATGGTGTTATCAAGGCCATTCAGAGGAACTTTTTTCATACTTTGTCCACTTGGAGGGCATCCAGAGGACACTTCATTTTTTACCCACTGAAAAGGCATCAAGATGACACTTAAAATATTTTATGTACTGGAAGGTCATACAGACCACACTTTACATGTGATCCACCAGAAGGGCATCTAAAAGAGCATTTCCTCACACATTTAGAGAGACATCCACGATACTGCAGAAGTATCCAAAATGGCCACTTTCACAGTGCTCCCCTTCTGATGGGTGAAGTACAACAGTGATTCAGAGTCAGGCTGAGGGGCTTCTGTTAAATCTGAGCAGCAAACACCAGCTGGAGGAAGTGTCATACAGATGCTGGTGAACAAACAACCAAGTGTGCTCTTGTAAAAGTAAAGATTCATAAAGTTTTCTGTTTTGACATAATGAAACTTTTCACATATCTTACATGAGATAAACAATTGAATATTTTTTCTGATTTAACTGAGGCAAAGGAGTTATTGACCCCTGAATTATATCTGATAATCTGCAACTTACATGTTTGAACATGGCGGGTTTTATTTACATAAGGCCTCAGCAGGATTGGTTTGTCTAAAGGTCCTGAAAGCTGCTTAAATGAGATCTAAAAGAAGCACATTATAGTTTTGGTCTGTCTTGATAAAGATGGTATTAATAATTAATGTTTTTGTTGCTAAAATGATGTCCCTCTTGTTCTACAAACCAAAATGAAATACCTCCTCATTATCTATTTATGCTGGTAAAGTGGAATACATGGACCAGAAATAATAGAGATGTGATGGTTTTGTTTTCAAGTCAAGTGTCTAATTTGAGTCTGTTTTAACATGAGCAAAAGTTAGACTTTTTATTTTTACAGTTCCCCATTGCAAACATCAGATGGAATATGAAGAAAAGTTTGAAGCTCAGAAAGCTTGCCATTCCCTGTTGACACCACAACACTACACAAACTATATTTAATTGAAAAAGCCTTTGAGATAATAACTTTTTGTTTTGGGCTTTTGAGATGATAACTTTTTGTTCTTGGCTTTTAAGATAGAGGAAATTCAAGATGTCAAATGTTCTTGTCTTTCTATAGTTGGATAAGATCTTGGTTTTTTCCTCAGTCATGCTGATTACCATGACACAACTGGTTGATCTTAATGACAAAGCTAAAATTGATAAGAGGTCCCTTGAAGAACAAGAGCTGTAGATTCTTGTTTGGTAACAATATGTGGTTGCTTAAAAACTATTTTGATCTATTTTTATTAAGGAGGGTACAGCCAGTCAATTAGCAAGCTATGAAGCTACACTTGGGTGCATTGGTCCTTAAATTACTCGGATATCTGGCTTGAATTTTTACTCAAGAAGAGGTAACACTGAACACACAAAGAAATAGATACTACCTCCTCACAAGGGATTCCTATCCAATACATTCAACATGTTATACATGTCTCAGTGTACCAAAAACCATATAGAAACAGCGCTAGCTTGATGCTAGCATATACAAGAAACTTTATTGATAGACCTATACTAGCAGTTGGCACACACTCATATAACTTTGGTTTTAAAACAGGGTCTCAACTTTCATCATGAAAACATCACAATAACTTTTTTGTGAGCGATACTTAACACTCAAAAATGTCAACTAACAGGTTAATATTTTCCAACCAGAGAGTGCAGACTTACTGCTGACTTTTTGAAGGACCATCCAGAGACCTAAATTACAATCAACAAAGTCACAAAGCCAGCATGGCTCAAAAGTTCTGACATATCCATTCTCCAAAGTTTGATGGAAGTTGTTTAATTGAGGATGTTTGTTTGGGACTTGGACAAAATTGAACACAGTGTTTACAAACCATAAAGCCCTTGGGGGGAAAGCGTGTATGAAAAGGACAGACCCAAAAACAGAGCCCTGAGGAACTCCAGATATAATACTTGTTAAAGGGAAAGATGAGTTTCCATGGGTGAAATAAAAAGTGTGTGATTGAGTATAGGGAGATGAATCAGTCGAGCGCGGGCAGGTAATACCACCCAGTGCTTAAGGCATTCAAATTTAAATTGGATGATCAACGGTGTCAAAGACAGCTCTGAGGTCTAAAAGGATTAAAAATGAGCAATTTTCTGCATTAACTTTTCAACGCATGACATCATCATCATTCAGACTAAAAGCAGGTTCGCCTCACTCAGCGTGACAGCGACTTCACATCAAACCACGAGTCTGCCTCACCACTTTGTGGAACTGACAACCATTCAGAGGCCCCTGACGGAATAATATTTGATAACTCTGATGTTCGTCCTGCACCACCTTGTCCTGAAATTGCAGCAGAGAGGACTCTATGAAAACATTATTCGCCTGGTTGCTCTCTTCCTGTGGAGAGGAGCAGACTTGAGACTCAACTCCAAAGAGCTGCATGTTAAAGCAGATTTTATCCAAATGAATTACAACCCCTGTCGTATTCAGAGAGTCATGTTGTAAAATCATTTTTCAATCCGACATTTGTACTCCACAGCTTTCTGCATCCTGAGACCGCAGTTGCACATTCAGAAAACATGTTTTGGGAAGTCTTTAAAGCAGAAACTTTGTATTAAAATGTCCCCTTTCTGTAAACAGTTTACTGTAGGGGGACAAAAATATCTTCATGTTCCAGCTTATTCTGCTTTACCCAAAGAGAACTGCTGTATGAAACATAGTTGCATGTTATATGATCATTCATCTTTTTGTGGACTAACCATAGACTATAAAAATATGGTAAACACTTTGATACTCCTCCCATTGTAAGAAGTAAAGCAAAAATGCTGCCTTAGTGTGCTGACTTAGCCGAGGCATGGGCAGAAATCTCATCCCTCCACTGACTAACACATAACTTACCATCAAAATATCAAACATCGTTTAGGTCACGGTGGAATGGATTCTTCTTACTTTAATGATTATTTAACCTTCAATGACTTTCAAGGCAGTGTTGGTTTGCCAATCTTTTGTAAACAGAGCTATCAGTCATGATTGTGCATCCTCTCCTTTTAACAGAAAAAACAACTGCACTGTCATTGGGAAAAGCATGAATGACAGCTTTCAGCTTTGTAAAAACAATCTGCTGTGTCAGACAGCATTGGTGTGAAAACGTTTTGATTGTTGTCTAGTTTTCTTCTTTATCATTTGTAATATTGTTGTAATAGAGAAGGCAGGCTTTGGGGCCTATACTGTGTTCAGTCACTAGGAAGAGCTCTTAAAGATTTGGCTTCACTTGAAGTAGCTGTTGTTCTGTCCGTTATTTTTACTTAGCACGGCAGAAATGTGCTTGCAAAACAGAGATAAGAAACTCTCTACTTGCTATTCATTTGGTTTGATGGGAATACTGCTGAGAGACACAAGACTCTTAAATACTGCCATTTCCCCTGTTACGCCTTGTCTGCAGGTGTAATATGTAGAGGTAGAGTGGTGGGGCAAAGACGTTCTGCCTCTTGAGGTAGTAACAGAGGTAGTACTGAGGGGAGAGACAGCAGCACTGTGTCCGTGTGTGTGTGTGTGTGTGTGTGTGTGTGTGTGTGTGTGTGTGTGTGAGTATGTGTGTAGCGCTCCTGCCGTGCCTCTTGTGCTTCTGCCACACTCTAATGCGATGTGAAATGACTCACTGGGACACCAATATTACACTGTTAGGGGGCTCAGTGAGTTTGTACAAAAACGTGATGATGGTGTTACCTTAATCTGTATCATTGCAATATGTACAAGACTGTCAGCGACACTTAGTTCTCAGCGACTTGAAACAGGTGAGGCTAACAAGATAACAAGCTAGCATAATTAAGAAATATCAACACCTTCCCAAAACATACTGTTAAAGTCTCAAAAAGGCAAATAATTGACCAAATGTACAATTCATAAAACAACCATGCACCAATAACAAGTCTCCCTGACCACTACACTTTCTGTCATTGTTAGCAAACTCCTCACAACTTCAGTTTTGAGAATATTTTCTCCTTCAAGGTTGTGAGGAGTGTTATAATCCACTCTTATTGAGGAAAAGGTAAATGACCTCACTTGAATAAGCCATTATGCGCTCTTGTAGCTCAGGGTGATTTGTTGCATTTATAAAACACAAAATATTCTTCAAACCTGGTTAGAATTTCCCATCCCCAAGGTCACAGATGATGCCAACAGTACTTTTGTGTGAATTAGTCTTGTCGTGGGTGATCTTGTTGTTTGTACAAAAGTTTAACTATGAGGCTTCAATCCCAT
The DNA here is from genome assembly GCA_008086565.1 of Thalassoma bifasciatum. Classification (NCBI taxonomy): domain Eukaryota; kingdom Metazoa; phylum Chordata; class Actinopteri; order Labriformes; family Labridae; genus Thalassoma; species Thalassoma bifasciatum. Next base: position 42,755 of record RPOG01004366.1, read on the forward strand.
CCACCCCAAGACCTAATGTTTCTGATGGTCATGCAAGACACTGAAGTGCTTCTGCTAATCAAAAGATCTACTGAATAGAAGTGAGGATGTACAAGATATGAAGACTTAGAGAAAGTTAACTCAAGGTGATGAAGATGAGAGGAAGAGCAAGAACTGCCTGCTCAACTTGAGACAGGGTTAGCCTATTCAGTACAAACAAAATAGATCTCATCAAACCTGAAAATGAAGCCAATGATGAAGTGCAAACAAATGAAGTTCAAAATGTATCTGCTTGAGAAGCCGCCCTATCAGAGCTCTTCTATAAATGATCATTGTTACAGACAAAAAGTCTGTCTAGGCAGCTCCACATTTTGACAATTTCTAAAGTAGTTGGGAGTTATTTGGTGGCAGCATTTCCAGCAGGGTAAACATATCTTTGGGCCTCGTAACGCCTCCTCAAAAACCAGTGGTCTTGATCCACATGTTCTTTGATGATTACACCTCGCTCAGTCATGTGTTATAGTATAATTGTATTTATATATATAACGGTATGGCCGCCTGCCATTCACACACCGTTCGAGACACATTTCTGAAATTAAAATCCGAAATGACGCAACCACAACCTTGAAGACGAAACAAATAAGGTGTTTATAATCTCTCTAATTATTTTTAAAACATTTTGGCGGGCGAGACAAGTCAGGAGTCAGAGAGAAAAGGACAGTCTGTGAATACTGAGCGTGGGGGAGAATAGAGAGTAGAGCACAGAGCAAGAGAGATAAAGTGGGGGACTTTAATGTGGAAGTAAGATATGAAAGGAGACGAAGGAAGAAAGAGCAGGAAAACAAAAAATCATGAAACATTTTGCTCTCTTTCGTGACAGTGTGTGGATAATTCATTGCAAGATTTAGTGCTTCCCAGATTTTATAGCTTGGGTGAAAGCTGTTGGTGCCTGATTTTTGCTCTCTAAAAGCCTATATTAAGGTATTTACATGAAGGTGGCCCCTGAGTTAAACTCTTTGACCCCTGTTTTTCTAAAACCTTATCACGGCCCTGCTGCTCCGAGGCTACAGTATATAGCACTATGTCTTATTGATTGCTTTAAACAGTCTATGAATCAAGCTGTGGTGTTTGTTGGAGTGAAAACACGTAATGAGACTACAAATAGGGTCATATTAAGTCATCAGAGGCCACAAAGGACATGTTTGTTCCTTGGGATGATCTTTTAAAGCTGTGGTCATGAGGCTTCAGTGGGTTGAACATTAAGTAGGAAATACAATCAAGTAAATATGATCACAGGATCTTTTGACAGCTGACCTCGGCTCAACAAGAAGGAAAAAAAAGAGAGCGAGAGAGAGCCCAGAGCTATTGATTGAGACAACACAGTGTCTTCTGTGTCAGCTGGACTAATTTCTGACCTACATAGAGGGTCAGACACTAGCGCTCGGCACACAAGCTCTGCCTGAAACACATCAAACGACCACTCAAATCACCCAGCTAAAATTTTTCACAGTATTTCAACAACTGCTTTTGCCCCTTTGTTGAAACCATTTTACTTTAATGAGATAAAGACCATAAGACACAGCAACACTTCAAAAGAATTGATCTTCCCTGGTGATTAAATTATGCTCGCTTGATCTGCATGAATCCAATTTATCAACAAATAGAGCTCCAATGCAGAGGACGCTACACAATTAGAGGCAAACAGAATTATCTGGAGAATATGCACCTCCAGCGGAAAAAGCAGTGCCATTCTAAGTAGCGGGCCCAGTCACTTGAGGAGACAACAGAAATGAAAGAGAATAGTTTTTAACAAGACGCGGGAGCTCAATAAACAGGCAAACATTCCTTCAGGCGGTTGGAAGAGAGGGGAATACACAATCATCTCCTTTCTGATGTGGAGGGGTGAGAGGAGGAGGGCGAGGGATCACTTCTCGGCTAGGACAATCAGCCCTCAGAGGACACCCTTAACTTTATTTGTTCCACTTGATGGTCATAAAGGAATCATACTCCCCCATTCAACATAAAGTCAGCAGGTTTCTGAGAACTGAGCTCCATTTTACGTCCAGCACACGGCTCTCTGAGGCCGATCTGGAGTTTTATGTCACCCCGAGCACTAATATGTGCAGAGTGAGGACATTTATTTTACATGTGATATAATGTACATGATAAAATAAAGAGTGGAATGAGTTGAGGTGCTAATAATGGCGTGAACTCAAGAAGGTGGGCCAACAAATTAAATATTAAGTGGCACTAAAGGCTTAAAGCTGGAACCCTTGGGGGAAGAAATTGGAGTGACAGGTGCAAACATTTTAAAAAGAGTTTTTTGTTTCAGTAAGAAGCTTAACGGTCTTTAGCTCCAGCTCCTTTAATATAATGATTTCATGCTTTCCTCTTTTAGATGCAGACTGAGTGTCTTTAAGTTTGAATCAATGGATAAACACAACCATCACTTTGAGGCTGAGGAAATTATCAGTTGTATTTTCTATTGTTTTCTGACATTTTTGAGACAAAAAGAAGCAATTAGGAGCAGTGTAATCAGTTTAAGCTGCAGCTCTGATTCATACTAAATCATATTAAAAACTTCATCTAGGTATCGAATATTGTCGCAGTAGTTGCCTTTTTTTAAGATGGAGTATAATAAATTTGAACTTATCTTTGGAAAACTTCACAGACACATCAATAGAAAGTTAAGGGGACAGAACGCCAATGCAAAAAACACATTTTATCCTGATGACTTCTGTTTTGCCTCGGGTGTGTTCATCTGTGCAAATTCTTCCAAATAATTCAACCAAACTTAATCTTCAAAACATTTCAGCACACAATTGCTTTTTACCTTTATTTACGAGCAAACAACACCCACTGGTTGTATTTGCTGCATTTGGCATCTGCAGGATTTGTAACTTCAATGCAAGAGCGTGACTATTAACAGCCTCCGCACCTGACAGACACCTGATCTCACATTCTTTCACACATCCTCTAATCGCCATATGCTTTCAAACAAATGAGTCCCTGCTCTCTCTCCTCCCTGTCTCCTCCCACTGTCATCACAAACAGCTAAATCAAATATTCATGT
>RPOG01004367.1:0-45795 GCA_008086565.1 Thalassoma bifasciatum
GCAAATCATGCCAGACAACAAGACTAACAAGCCTACCCATCGATGCTGAGAAGACGATCAATGGGGATAAGATGTATGCGGGAATATTTTTGCAAACACTTCAGGAGGAGGGTGCATTTTCATTCTGCACAGAATGCAAAGATAAAAACCCTTGTGCTTCACCTCCTCACCTAAAGGCTGAGGAGGCGAGAGTGTCTCTCTCACACATAGGTGTTCTTAAGCTTGAGACAATTAGAGTCACAAGTTTTCCAATTTTACAAGATAATAAAGCTGAAGTTTCACATCGCTCTGTTTGTGATGGATGAAGCTGTCAAGTTCATTTTGCATGTATTCAGTTTACAGTGCATTGCTATCTTACTTCAGCAGCAAGCGATTGTTCCTTTCACTTGCAAAACCTTAATAATCATTAACTACTTTTTCCTCTGTCCTATCAAGGGCAAACTCTTCAAAAAGTTGAAGATGAACATTGTTGACTGGGTGTAAGATTGACAAGGACTTTCTTCCATCCATCTTCCACGGCTTATCTGGGCAGAATGTTATTAGCGAGAACCAGCGGCACCTGTCCCCAGTCACTTCCAAAGCGGGGATAATACAAAAAGTATACAGAAAAAAATGGGAAACTGATCTAGAGCTTCAATCCTGGGTTGCAGTTGTCCTATGGTGAAACTTCATGGCTCATTGCAAGTATTGTAACAAAGAAATCTGAGCATGATATAAAAGAGCAGGGTACCATCAAGTAACATAGGTCTTATGGTGTACCAAGTGTCAAGTCTTTGGCAGGACCAATGGGTTTTCAGATTCTGTTCAGTTTCAGTTTATTTCGGACACAGAAAACAGAGCAAAAATAAACAAAATCAGTCAATTCAAGGGTACATTACACCACAATTGCTTACAAGTATTAAATAAAGAATCAGAATCAAAATACTTTATTGATCCCCGAGGGGAAATTACTTTTTTAGTATACAGTTACTCCCATACAGAAAATGTTAGAAATATAAGAAAGTACAAGAATAAGCACAAGTGTCTCAAAAATTGGAATCTAAGCATAAAAATATAAAATAAAATATAGAATAGAACATTAAGTATGTTCAGTCTACTCAAATACTTGGTATATACTTGATGTGATGGGTATGGAATATTGCACAAGTACTGACATAAATAAAATATAAATCATGGATAATGCACGGAGTACTGACATAATTATAGGTAATCAATGCACTTGTTATTATTTGTTCATGTTGTTGTTGCTTGAATGAGAGAGTCCAGCATTTAAGCATTCATTATGTCCGAAAAGGAGCTGGAAGAAGAATAGCTTTTCGTGTCCTACCCCCATTTACTCTCCCTCTATATTAACCAAAATATGTTTTGTACCCCAAACCCCCCCTCACTCATCCACCCATTCATTCATTCATTCATTCATAGATGTGGTGAATTACAGAGACAACTTGATGTTGGGTGTATATCCCTGTATGTGCTGACTACCCCCGGTTCTTAGATGTTCCACTTTCAAAACTTATCGCATTCATAGGCATACATACTTACAGTGCTCAGCATACATGAGTACAACCCTTTTGAAAAGTGAGATTTTAATCAATATTTCAATGAATACAAGAACAATCCCCAAAATTTTGACAAAACTAAGTTTCATTGAACATTTGCTTCACTCACAACATGAAAGTAAGATTGATAATATAACTAAGATTAAAAAATCATCAGTTTTACTCAAAATAGCTGATGCAAAAATGAATACACCCCACAACAAAAACTACTACATCTAGTATTTTGTATGAGCTCCACGACTTTTGAGGACAGCACTAAGTCTTCTAGGCATGGAATGAACAAGTTGGCAACATACTTCTACGTCTATCTTCTTCCATTCTTCAAGAACGACCTCTTTAAGAGGCTGGATGCTGGATGGAGAGTGATGCTCAACTTGTCTCTTCAGAATTCCCCATAGGTGTTCACACATAAAGACGCACCATGGACTTTTCTTTGAACTCTTTAAAACAATTTTGTGTCACTTTTGCCACAGATTTCTGACTGACAAGTAAAGCTTTGCTGATCTTCTTGTAGCCTTCACCTTTATAGTGTAAATAAATAATTTTCTTTCTCAGGCTTCGTGACATTTCTCTTCCATGTGGTGTCATTGCTGATAGCATGAAATGAAAAGGAGTTTTCTGTGTTAAGTAACCTGTTTCATAATCAACTGTCTGCTGGACACCTGTTCAGCAAATAAATGGACTCACCTGTGGTTGAAATCTTGTTCATTGGGATTTTGTAGTCTGAAATTTAACTTTGCTCCTGAGACTTTCATTGGGGTGTATTCATTTTTGCAACATGGTCTTGAATGAATCTGTTAGGAAAAGTACAGTGCATGCAAATTCACAAATCTTGTTTGCAATCAATGGCCCATATTTGTATGAGTATTTTGTGGTAAAGTGTTGCATGGAGTAGTTTGATTGTGATAGGAAAGTAAAGGTTTTCTGACAAATCTGTTGGTGTGTACTCATTTATGCTGAGCACCGTACATACAAACGTAAAAACATACAAACATGCTTATATTATACATAGTTTAACAGTTATGACAAGAACGATCAAGTTCACTTAAGGATTAATCAACAGCCTCTAAGAATTACTTGACTCTGTTTCCATAATTCTACACCTTTCAATAACAGCTTTTCTGTAAAATTTCTTACATTTTCTTAGTTTTCACATGAGTATCTAGAGAGGTTGAGATTTGGGGTGGGAAGGATTCTTTTTTGTTGTGCTTGGGCTGTTGGTCAGATCTGGCAACTCTGTCTATATTCCTGAAGTAGCTCCCATACAAGAACTTCTCACCACTAAAGGCTAAATTTATCAGAAACACTGTGGTCCCTTTGTTCTGTGATACACCTAAACACCCTCAGAAGCAATCAGGAAACTTCATATAACCTCTCAGCATTTTGCTCTTTGCTCACACCTGCACATAATGAACTGTTTAACAATCCTAGAGAGGTTAGTGAGATTGGTTCCACTTTAAATACATTTTTTTACTGTGTTTTTCAGACCCCGAGCCACAGATCATTTCGCTGACTTTTGCTTTTAACTGAAGGAATGGGGGTGTTACTGTGTTCAAAACAACTAAATCAAGTATTAAAAGGCAAAGAGCCGCTATCTGGTACAGTCAGCCTTTTGATTACCTGCTTAAAGCTGTTATTATGAGATGCATCCTGCAGAAAACAGCAACAATATTCGGGTATTGCCTCCGTCAATCTGGACAAATCAGATGGAAATGATTGGTGGGAGTATTTTGTAAACCCCACTGACTGATAATAGAGTTCTTTTTTCATCTGAATGAGGCTGGGATTTTCAGCCAAGAATCGTTTCTGCATGGTTATTAACTAATCCAGCAGATTTTAGACACCGTCACAATCGGACAGCACCACTTTGCCAGTACACTGGATGTGTGTGGTGGGATGGCAAATCAGATCAGCGTGTGTTTTTCAAGATTAATCAAGTTTCCAGGGCGCGTTTTAAAAGATAGGATTTTTTTTTTCATTCACTGCAGCTCCTTTGGACCACTCAGGTGTTAAGAGGTAACTCAGTAAAAGCCACTGCTTCCGCTCACTGGTGCTTAAATCACTTCCTCACAAGCATGTAATTTTCCCAGGTGGCAATGGAAGAAGTGGGGGAAAAAAAGCTGGTTTTAATGGGCAAATGCTTTCAGGCATCATTGAGTTCTGGTCTGCTTTTTGGCTAAGTCGTTCACTACCTCAGGGAAAGAGTGTGTTTACATCACCTGCTCGCTGGAGTACATTTACATCAGACAACCTGTGCTGCCTCGGCTCTTATTTACAAGCTAAGTGAGATGGATCAAGACAGTCTCTCAGACCTTTAATCCTAGAGAGAAGTTTGTCAATCAGACAAAGAGTGATTCGTCCACTTTTAAATCAAACTGGCAAAACTGATAAGAGTTGACTCCAGTTTAATGGTTGATAAAGCAGTGAAGGATCAAACTGCCAAACAATACACTAATTTAGTTTTATTTACAGTTGTGCCCAGAGGTGTACACCCTCCAGCAGAATTTCAGATTTTTTGGTCTTTTCTCAGAAAATATGAATGGTAACACAAAATCCTTTCCGTCACTCATGGTCAGAGCCACCGCTTGCCAACAGGCGAGGCAGGCAGCTGCTTGGGGCCCCGGACCACGAGGGGGCCCCCCAGGGCTGACGAACTTGACTCCACAGTAATGTCTAAGATGTAGCAACTGCAGTGACTATTAACCCCATGATCCACATCAAGCAATTTGTGGCCAAATTGCAATGACATGTTTGACGGATACCTCCCTAAAGGGGCCCCATGTCATCCTTCGGCCAATTCTACAGGCCGTTACTTTACCGAAGTTTGTCAATCAACGTATGAATCCGACAACAACAACGCAAGATGAAGAGGAGCTACCCTTCAGAGAGCGAAAAAAGAAAGAGAAAAAAGGCGTAAGAAGAGAAAAAAAAAGCAAGACAGCGGTACGTGGGGTGGATGACAATGTGTGACAGACTTAAACTAGCGTTAATTGTCAGGCTGACTGTTATTTTTAAATAGTCGTTAACGGGGCGGCAGACAGCCGTTAGTGTGTGTTAGCTCACTGCTAAAACTGCTAGCAACAGCAGACAGAGGGAAAATGAATTAGTTTGCAGGGAACTATTCTGACATTTCACTAAAGTAACTATGTAATACTAATATGATAATGTTCACTTAATGATAATAATGGTGTTATTTGAATGTTAGCTAAGTTGTGTCTTTGCTAACTCTTAAGCTATTAATGCTCTGGAATTAAGATATAAATTTTGATAATGTGCTTTCTGAAAGGAAACCGTTAATTTTGGAGAATATTACCAACGTAAATAAGCCCCAAACATAAACTTTGATAACAAAGGTGAAGTCCTGGCTACTGTTTTGGTAAAAACTTTTGCTGTAAATAGTTTTTAATGATGTAATCCATTCAAACACAGTTTTCCCTGTTTTTGCACAACTTTCAAAATATTCGATAATACTAGTTTTTTTATTTTTTTAAGTTTGAGTGTCTGACCTTTTTTGTCGATTTCATATTATTATTTCAACACTTGTCAGAGGGGCCCCTTGGAAATTTTTGCTTGGGGCCCCATCACACCCTAGAATCGGCACTGCTCATGGTTAATGGTTGGGTGAAGACATTTATCAACAAACAAATGTGTTTACTCTTTTTAAATCTTTGGATCTTCTTGTCCTGTTCCACTGGATCATGTGTTGACCTTCAGTCTCTGGGTGTAATGTTGAAGTAATAATATGTTTTGCAATATCTATCAACTTTGGTGGTTTATTACATAATGCTCCATATTCCTACATTTGCTTGATAAAAAAAAGTGCAACACTCCTACTTTGTAATAACTGATGCAGAATTTTAGGAATTTATTACATAATGCATTCAAGAATTTTTTCTTATCTGGTTTTCTGGCCAACAAACAGTCATGAATGCAAAATCCAGAAACCAGTGTCAAGAAAAATGTTTTTCTTTTTCCTCCTTGACTCCTTGTTTAAGCTCCTGTTTTTGTTTCAATTTTAAACCTGCACAAAATATCTTGAAAACATATCAAGTCGAGCAGTGTCACTGGTTGCGGACAGTGGGTTCTGTTATACCTCCAAGTTATCACTAGTAGGTATACATGTTAAGCCCAGGGTGTCTGACAGGGTGGCAAGAACAGTTGCACATAAACTTCACATTGATGAAAGTCGACCCAGCTTTATCGCTGAACAATTTTAGAAAAAGATCTAACTGCGATTTTTCTGACAGATGTTGCGATTTCAATTAAATTAATTATTTTCTTCAAATCAAGCTTCAGTGAAGTTTTCACAATGTACTGAAACATTTACAAACTTGACAGAAAGTTACATTGAAAGCTTTTACTCCAATGAAGGGATGAAAACTGAAGGGAAGAATTGTTTCTAACTTTAAGATAAACAGTCAATAATTTTAAATAAAAAGTGGAAGTTTGAGAAGTAAAGACAAAATTCTGAGAAAAAAAACGCAAAATTTTGAGATAAGAGTCCAAATTTTAGGAAATAAATTTAACGTTATTTGAAAAAAGTCTAAACTTTCACATTGAAGGTCAAAAGTCTGAGATAAAAAAGTCAAAATTTTGAAATAAAGGCAATATTTGGACTAAAAAGAAGAAATTTGGATTTAGAGTCAAAATTCTAAGTCTAAATTTTGAGAAATAAAGCCAACATTATTAAATAAAAGGTACAATTTTGAGGAAAAAAAAAGATTTTCAGATAAATAGTTGAATTTCTGACCTTAAAATACAATTCTTTCCATTTCTAAACTTGACTTTTTCAATCGTTTTCTCAGTTAAAACGACTGAAAAACAAAAAGAGGTATCTTTGACTCTTAACTTAAAGATAAAATACAAAACAGTTTAAAAAGACTAAGTTCAAAAAGCGATAATGAAAAAAAAAAATGTTACAGGAATAAAGGATTTTTCCCAACAGTCTTACTCTCAAAGGACTTGTGTGTAAAACAAGTGACGACTGATCCTGGGTCAGTCAGGAGCAAAAAATTGCAGGTTTTGGTGATCACATGATCATGATGTCTGAAATTGAGATTTCGATCAGAAAATGATTAATTGTTCAGCCCTACCCAGCTTCATCCAAAAATGCTTGCATCCTAAACACTCGTGTGACATTTGATAATATGAGCATATGAAAAGCTTACACATAATTTCAATGAGGCTGAATTGTATGTGTCAGCTCTTCAGAACTTCCCATGATTCACTTACATATATCAAGGCTATTTGAATAAATGTGGATATGACAGGTCCCTGAGACCGAAGCAAAACATCACTGTGTACCAGCTGAATCAAAATCTATTAAATGGCCTGTGAGGAAAAAAATACCACAGCTATACACATCAAAGCAAGCTATAAAATCTGATTCATCATGACCCAAGATCAAGTTCACCTTGGCATCAGCCTTCAATACGTAGTCTTTAGATTTTGACATTTTAATATCGCAAATGGTAAAAAATTATAGACTGCCTCATCGCGCCGTCACATATCTCTTTAAGTATAAAAGAGCCTGTGCAGTGACAGACTGAGGATCCACATCTGTCCTTCAAATGTGTCAGTAATTATCTCCAAAACAGTTTATGGCTGCTTGAGCCACTTTATGGAAAGACTTTTTTCTCTCTGTTGAAAACTTTTTCCCACATTTATTTTTTTTCTTCAGTGTGCGACCGAAACTTGGATTCCTCAAGCTTCAAAGAGCTTTTCTTTAATGTAAGACGGAGGATTCTGTGAGGTACTTAAACACCAGAAATGCCTGTTTCTTTCAACGCTGTACACTAATGAACTCCATGGACTTGCCCAGGTAAAAACAAAATTTAATGAATGAAACTTTGGTAGTCTCAATGCAACAGAAAAGTAAGAAAATCCAGTGTACTGATGTAATCAAAAGCAATATTTAATTGCAACTAAAAAAGACTAGAGGACAAATCCTCCCCCCTGCCATCCATCCTTGAAGGGTCCCATAGGATACATGCTATTCACTTAAGAAGTCATTTCTATAATGAGTCATTACATAAAAATGTGAAAGTGTGTCGAAAGAGATATAATTAGCACCTTCAATGAGTTAATTACTGTAATAACAGCTCACACTCGGGTTCACAAAGTTCTATTTTTATGGCTATCTAGGAAGTATCAAACTCCAGCTGAACACATTTATTAGGACACGGCACCTTTGTTGCTTTGATCTGTTGAAAACTCTTCCTCTGGGAGTCCTCCAGGACATTTTGAAATGACACTTGATCAATGTAATCAGAGATTAAAGGAGACTTTAAGTGTTCCAGTGAGATCTTACGACAATGTTTTATTCCATGATCATAATCACAGACGTTGGATCTTGGATGTTCGCTTGAGTAAAACACAAACGGTGATTAATACAGTCTGTTTGCATGAAGAGGGGAGTGGAACACTGAACATTAGGGAGCGTGTTTTATAAAGACAAGGGTGATTTATATAATGATACAAAAAGAAGACAGCATTATGCTTTTGTTCTGGAAGATGTTGGAACACATCTAAAAGCTTTAAAATGCAGACATTTACGTCTTATTTTAAGTCAAGATTGTCTCAGACTTGATGTGAACCAAATTCAGCTGACAAGTCCAGAAACTTGTCTTATTTAAAAAATATTTAAAGACAAAAATGATGTGTGTATTGCTTTTAATGAGTACAAGAAATCCACCATTGATGTAGGGAAAATGTACTCATGACATTTCTTGCAATTAGAATATGTCAATGTCATCTTTATTTGTGTAGCACGTTTAAAAAGCCAGAAACCATAAAAGCTAAATAAGCAAAAGCATAAAGGATATCGTAAAACAACATAACACAACTTAAAAGACCGAAAGTGGTTACATTCTGCCAAAAACAAAGGAGAACAAGTGTTTTAAGTTGAGTTTTGAAAGTGGAGAGTGTGTTGACAGTTCAAACAGACAGAGGTTAAGTGTCCCACGGTGTCTTGAAATTAAAAAAACTTTTTTGTAACCCTATTGTTAGATTATTTTTTTCTGTGTCATAAGTAATTGAGACATTATTTTTGTTTCTAAATATGTTGGAACAAGACTTTTTTTTCTGAACTGGTCTGGGAAACATGGCTCATATCAAGACTGAAAATACATAAATTACTAAAAATGAGACTTGGATACTTAGATTTCTTTTTTTTTTTTTTTTGCAGTACATAGCAGCCAAAATGGCTCTCAACTGTTACTTTCCCACTTGTGTCCCTCAGTTTCCTAAGCAACTGTCCTGGCGAACAGTGAAGGTCAAATATGAGTCACGTCTTCTGTCATTCATGAAATATTACATGCAGAGCAAAACTCCACTCTTCTTTTGTGATTAATGGGAGTTTTCTGGGTTTTGTCATGAACCTGTGATACAACAAGTCAGTACTGGTTGTCTGGTTTGACCAAGTCCACGTACATACGTCATGACAAGAGCTGTTCTTAATAAATTATCTTCCTGGAATAAGCAACAAAAAATCACTTTAGCAAATTCTAATGGATTGGTTTTTATTTATTTATTTATTTTTTAACTCTATTAGATTGTGAATTATCGTCCTTTGTCTTTGTAGCACTTTGCTTGGTTCCATAACTTTGTTTTAGTGTGGTGTGTTTTGTTTTAATTTAACCTTTGCTTTCACTTTTGACCTTATATAACTTTCTTCAATTGTTTCTATGAACTTGATTGGTTTTAAATAATTGTTGTTTTCTTTTTTTCCACACTTGTTTGGAGTGTGAACCCCACTGAAGACCAGCAACCACTTAATGGAAGCTAATGGGGATAGGAATAAAGAACAACAAATTATTCCATGTAAAATAAGTGTTTGCTTTTCAACAACTGATTTGGTGCTTTTTGTATTATATAGCTCAACATTTCTGCTCCAGCTTTAAAGAATGAAGGGTGACTCATCTTGCAGGGTTTGTTAAAGTTTTTGTTTCAAAGGCTTTAACTCACAAACAATCAATGTGGCGTGTCTTCTTTTACCAGCAACAAGAATGAAACATGAGCAGTGATTGATGCTGAGGCAAAGGAAACAACAACGCCTCAGGCATTACTCTCATGCATTACCTTGTATTCCATAAAACCACAATATTAAGTCATTATTTCAAAGAGCAAAATAATAATAATGATTTTACATTCAGTGCTGGGGATTTGAGATCATATCGCCCACTCCTACTGTAATCATTGATATGCACTGATAAATGTTCTTTACAGTGTGTCTATCTCAGCCAAGGTTGAACTCTTGATGTTGCCAAGGCAGTATGTGATTATGCAAATTAGGAATCAAATGCATATGCATCAAAGCTTAATCAAAGTCTGTGATGAAAATGTATGGAGAAGAAGGTTGATAACTGAGGAGGAACTAAATCATATAGGGATACTTTTCACATGCAAGGCTACATTCAAGAGTTTTTATGCAAAGATTAGTTTTTCATAATAAACAGGTAAAAGTTAACTGAGAAAGTTTTCAGTAACTTTCTGTACTTTGTAGAGTGTTACTTTATTCTCATTTACAGTATGATTACTGCAATACTATAACTGTATTATAGCGCACCATGCTCTGTCAGGTTGTGAGCACCCAGCACAGCAGAGTGTAAAGATTCAGACTGCTTCCCTGCACAATCAAATGCAAAAACTAGAGCAAACTGCAAAAAGGGTGTGGTTGCACTTGTGAATTAGTTGTGCATTATGCTTTGTGAATTGAATAGAGAGTCAGAGCAGACAGCTCTGGCAGTGGGTGAACAATTCAGAGGATTCACTCACACATCTCAGTGTGTTTCCTCTGATTGTTTGCCACCTTTAATCGTGCAAACGGAGCATGAATAAAAGAAACACAACACACCACCTAGCTCATAATGTCATTGGATAATTCATTCAGAAGCACTGGAGGATGAATCACAGCAAAGAGATGCAATGCAGTTCTTTATTTGGGTTAAAAGGCTGTGCAGTGTCAGGAGTTTGAATCCACCATGCAAAGCAGAAAAGCAGTGAGTAACTTATCTCTTCAGAAATCTGAGCATAAACAAGGGCTTCATCAACTGAGATCCCAAACAATGAGCCCAAAGTTGTGTGTACAAACTAAAAAGATGCAAGTGTGATTAGTGGGAATGTTGTTGATCTGCTATGATTGCATGTGCAGTTGATAACAGGTACAAAAGCTGTGCAGGCCACCTATTTTAATGAGTTTTTTGCATATTCTACCATCTGTACCCATTAGAGACATGATTTAAATTCATTGAGAAGAAAAAACAAGCATTGTTTTGTGCCCATTTACTATTTAATCAGTGGACGTAATGACATTCGGCTCAAACTGAAGCTTCCAGCAGATGCCCCGACCCCTGGCGTCTGGCTGCAGTAAATATGTGGAAACATGCATGGAAGATTATCTCTCTCTCCCGTGTCTGTCATTCCATCTATGTCTCCTTCCTGCCTTTCGAACATGCTAAATATAGATGTAAAAACATCAACTACAATCAGTTTCAGGTTTGATAAATCACAATGAATGTGCTGAATTATCACATGTGCATCCTCTCCTACCAGTATTCTGCGTGTTCTGATAATCTGTTTATATTCTGCAGACATGCTAAGTGGATTATGAGTGCTATTTTGCTCATTTGACAGACACAAGCCACGGTGCACCCAGTTGGTTCATGAGCTTTGTGCACATTATCAAGTTTGCATGTGTTTATATTCACACGAACTTTTAGTAGATCAGGCCCCAAATTTGTTTAATATCTGCTGCACAGGAATCATAATGGGTCACACATGGGTTTTTCTGCCTGTAAAAGTTTGAGGGAAGTTAGTTTCCATGTGCAGAAGACTTATCCCTTCTCCACACTTGTTAAGTTCATTCCCATCACTCATGACTTTATGCTTTGCAATAACCTGAGGCTCCCAGAATGAATTATTTTTTTTAATGTCTTTTATTATTAATTTGGATCGAGCCTTTTGTTCGGCTAAACGGAGCAGTTCTTTGAGGACAGAAAAATTAATTTGGATGAAATTGGTAGGAACAATGTTTCACTGATTGGTAATTGTCTTTTAGCTTAAATCAAGATGTAATATGTCACATTTTGAAAGGGTCTGACTGATTAATTCCGACAGCAGCAGGCTTTAAAAACTCTGAAATAGTCAGGCTCTGTGTGTTTCTGTGGTTGTCTTCACATTTGGCCCTCCATGATACCGTTTCCTCCAGCTCTCCAAGAATGTCAGAAGAATTACCCAAAGATGGGATGAACTATGGCAGGTGGTCAGGGGTCAGCACCACCCACTTCATGTACTGCATGACCTGTTTTCTTTGGCAAGTCAACTCCAAGTCCCTCTTAAGATTCAAGGAGTGGAAGGAAATTAAATATAAGAAAAAAACAAATCTTTTCTAATTTCCTGCTGAGATGTTAAAAAATTCTGAGCAAACAGCAAAATAAAGTGTAAACAAGGAACTGCTAAATCTTACACCCTTCATTAGCTTTCCCATTCTCCGACTGAAATCAGTTACAGCAGAATCCATTTTCCAAACAAGTTCATATAAAGTGATTCGCTGTGTTACAGTCATATCAGAGCTTTTAGATGGAGAAGCCCCATGAGAGATAGCCGAGGTCTTTTTCCCTCCTCGCCCTCCTCCTCCTTCTCTTTTCTGATCCTGACAACGTGGAGGGCAAGCAATTAAACTCCTTGTTGGAGAGAGGTTATCTGTGTCCATGACACAAGCACAACAAACAGCCCCACAGCAGGGCTACATAAACAAGACGTGCCACGGGATGTTTCTGGCCTGTTAGGAGCAGCTATCAGCTCATGGAGGGGATCAGGGGAGGCCCAAGCCTTCTTCTCACATCCACATGAACAATAGAGATTAACCTCCACTCCACCGCTGCCTGATTAGGAGCCTCTGGGGGGCTCTGCTGCTGTTTTGCGGGGTGACTGTTTTTGAAAAAAAGGCATGCTAAAGGGCAACATTTTACAAGACTAAATAATGGAGAACAAACCTGTGGCCCTCTCATTACGACTCCTATGATTGCAGGGAGACGTGGAGCCGAGCAGCAGAGCAGCAGCAGGGGTGCCTTCACTGTTATCTAACGCAAAGATTGGAGCAATTTAGATCCAATCTCCCTCTCAGGGCTGTGACCTATTCTCTGCTCAGCTGGGAGGATATTTCCCCTGCTGGAAACAATGACCAGATCATTTCCATTGGTTTCCTGGTGTTCAGTATTTTATAAGGGGAGGAAATTATCTGTTCTTTAGATGATTATTGAATCCCTGTTCAGCCTCTTACCCGCACTTATTTTATTTTACTTTTTTTGTTCTTAATTTCAATTTCATTCACGAACAGCCTGACACTTAAACCAATTCATTTGTATTCCCACCCACACTCTTACGTTGACTCTCATCTTCCACCGCTGAGCTACGAATTGCACACACTGAGCTGTTTAAACTATTTTATTATTTTATGAAAAAGTAATATCCGTTCACCGTGGGTTTTTACGCACGGTTCAACTGATGTATCAACTGCTCCACTGCTCCACTTCATCAGTGCAGCTGTGACACATCCCAACTCACTGCTTTAAAGCAAAGTTAATTCAACCTCTTCACTCAGTTTCAATCCATACATCGTTTTAACCATTCATGTATTCAACCATCTATCATTCAAATATTCAACCATCCATCATCCATCTATCGAAATATTCACAATTTTTCCATTGATATATTTCATTCCAGCTATCCATCAGTCCATCAATCAAACTTTTATTTCAACATCCATCCAACTATCTATTCATCCAACCACCCATAAATTATTGGAACATCTATCTGTCAATCTTCTGTAACATCGTCCATCCATCCATATATTTCATTCATTCTATTACAACCATAAAATCACGCATTAGACAATATCAACATCCATCCAACCAATGGTCCATCTATCCATTATTGCCACATTCATCCTTCAGTTGAATTGAAAATCTTCCATTCATCACAAATTTCAACATCCACCCATTCATTCATGAAACCACTCATCTATCTTATACTATATCCATCGCCCGTTCCATCTTATATTCCATCCATCTTATATAACATCATCTATCCATCTTATATTCCATAAATTCATACGTTCATACATCTCAAGTACCCACTTCCATTTTGCCATCCATTATCATTCATCCGTTCATCCATCTGTCTTTTTTTGCAACGTATCCAATCATCCACCCTTCCATCCTATTATCCAACATCCACATTTCCATCCATCCATCTTTCTTGTAGTCCTACATACTGTTCATACATCCATTCAGTATTTCAATATTCATCTATCCATCCATCCAGCTATCCATCCCATATTTCAACATCTATCCATAGGTTTGTCCATTTATCTATCCATCCCATATCCCATCTGAATATGCTATCCAATCCATCCATCCATCCTATACTGTAAATTCTATCCATGCATTAACTATTACAGCATCCACCTATCCACCTTATGTAACATCATGATCCATCCATCTTTTATTCCAACATCCATGTATCAATCACTATTAAGGTTCATCTATCTTAAATTCCAACATCCATCCGTCCATCCATTACCATCCATCCATCCATCTATCTATTCAGCAATATTTTATTCCAACCTATTCAAATACCCATCCTTCTATGTAATATTAATGTTTCCATCCATCCATCCATCCATCTTTGACTCCATGTCTATCCATTTATTCATTCATCTATTTTTCCATCTCTTTTATTTTATAAGGCCCAAACGTTGAATGTTTCACAAATCCAAACAGACATTCCCCCTTTCTATGAGCATAAACACATTACACAGACAGTAACATACAGCATAAACACATACAGTACTTGTATTATGTGCCTTAAGCTTGTGAAAAATGAAGTGTAGATTTAGGACTTTGTAGCTGAAATATTAAAGAGGGACAGTTTCTGCCTCTGCCCTCACAGTTTCTCCCTGTTTTGAGAGATCAGCGCGGCTCTCTGGGGCTTTTTGTGGGTTTCCTGCTTTTAGCCAAACTGTAACCTCTTGAGAAAGCCCCATGCTGGTCCAGAGTGCTTTTGTTCATGTGTGGTAAGCAACCTGGGCCAAATGACCCAACAGGGGACTACACAGCTAAACTCAGCACAACAGCTCAGTCAGTCTCTGCAGTGTGTCCCATTACACGCTCCGTAACTGGTATTTGTTGTGCATAATGATAGTATTAACATAAATAAGTAGACACAGAGGCATTTGCCTTTTTTTGAAGCCTGCCTGAACAAAGATAAAATGAGACAGCATATGGAGGATGGCATGGCACGCTGTTATGGGTTTTTCTGTTTCTCTCACCTGTGCCAGTTTGGTACTTACCATAAAATGTGTTGCACCCAAAGGGAGAGAAAGGTGAGGCAGAGGGTAAGTCAGTAACAAGCAGTGCAGTGCAGGATTGTGTCAGGGATTAGTGCGATTTGTGCTCGTTTCTCCCACTTGCTCAAAGAAGCGCAGCCAAACTGCAGTCTGTCCTGTGGAATTTTATTGGCTTTCTTCCCTGCAAATCTCACAAACAGATCCTACTTAAATTTTCACCAGCATGTTCTGTGAGCAACTTAGCTTCTACGCTAATCCTCGGAGCATGACAATATAGGAGACGCAGCATGCAGACTCATTGCAGAGTGGTGGTGTTTAAACATCGGGTTGGGATGGATTTGTTTCTGATGTGTCAAAAACTGAGCACTAATTCAAATATGTTTTTTTTTTTCTCATGAATTAATTAGCTGCTCTGATCTTCATTTAAGTTCTACACTGGAGAGGAGATCAAAGTCTTGGTTTAAGTTTTTTAATTGAGTAATACATGTTTAAATAGGTCATTACTAAAATAGAGCTGTTTTAAAGATTAAACAAGTTTTCAGATAATTTTTAAAGACTTTAAGGTCATTAACTGATATAATGTTTCATTGTTTCACATTTGCCTTGTTTTGATGTTGAATATGTTTACCCTCCACAACAAAAAAACCCAGACAAACCTCTTAAATAATTGGCTCCAACTAATTACACAAAAGAGACGGTGTTCTCACTTTCTCCTCCATATCCGGTGAAAATAAAAAACCCTGAAATAATCAGTAGAGGAAATGAAAACTCAATGTTCTGACATTTGAAATGCTTCCTACTTTAGACCACTGGCAGAATTCATTGCAAAGTTATGTTGGCGCACAACTACAGTAAGAACACAAGGCCAGAGTTGAACAAGAGGGATTTCTGAAAAAAAAAAAAACCTTGAAGACACATAACTGATTGAGTTGGATTTATTCTAATCCTGCACTCATTTCCTTTAAATAAATTATGTTAACGTCGATACTTGTTGGTGTGGATTTTATCGCATATATGGGGCTTTGTGATTCTTTCGCCGTCTCCTTGATTTAATTCATGAACACGAGCACAAACCCCTTTTCCCTCTTTTCTCACACTGTTTCAGGAAAACACACACACACACACTCTCTCTCTAACACCACCTGCCTTAACAGCACCTGGGGAGCACAAACAGGTCTCTCAGTTAAACCCACCGGCTTTTCTCAGCTGCTGCATTTCATCTGGACCCAGGGTGTGGTGTGGTGTGGGGCTCGTTTTTCATGTCTATTCTCTTCCAGGCAGAATCTTCAGGCGGATACACGGCAAACTTTCACTCCAAACATATGTAAACCAGAATTAATAATTAGTTAATACAACATAGTTAATAAGAGGGGGATTTTGTAGGATTTCTTTAATCTAGGTGTAACAAACAAATGACTCTGATGCTTGTCATAGAGTTCATTTTCTAAGGGAGAACCTAGAAACTATTCACTTGGAAAGCTACCAACCTTGTAATAAAGATGTCTCAACATTACCAAGACTGTTTTTTACCACTCAACAATACCAAACTGCTGCCATGTGGCTTCATTAGTCCCAAATTTCTGGCAAGGAAGCAGGTAAATTTGTTACTGCGGAAGAGAAAACAGCAACCATGAGGAGTTACAATAGATGACTGGGTCATAAAAACACATCACAGAGAGATTAATCTCTTTTCAGAGCAGTTCACAATATCCTTGGCTCTCTCGTCCTTTTTAACAGTCGTGCTTGTTTTTTTTAATGCAAATCAGACTTTGAAGAAAATGTACCCTGTAAGATCTCTAGCCTGAGGTTGTCTCTTTATTTCTGCTAACTTTAAATTTAAAATTAAAAGTCCTGAAAGAGAGCATCTGATGAGTTTCTGATGTTACTGTGGTACCTGGAGTTTGAGACTTCAACTTAAAGTGGTGCTGACTAATTTGCAGCATTGAAATTATGAAGATGAATGAGTTATAAGTCCTATATAAAACTCAATCAAATGATCTTTATAAAAAAAGATGCAGAGCCAAGTCATCCGGCTCTTGGGCTATTTTTCAACAAACAATATTTTAGAAAGTGGGGACATTGTGTAACGTTGATGAAACAGGTTTTGATGATTTTTCAATCACTATAAGTCTGTATGAAAATTAGGATGCTGCAAAGACGGCATATCAAGATTTGAAACCAGAAATTTGTCCATTAATTTTTCATATCAGCAGTGGAGACTCAGTGTCCATGATTTCCAAAAGGAATGTCAAGTTTGATTTCTCTGACAAATGATGTTTTTCTTCTTTGTTTTGATTTTATTTGAATGAAAAAGTTTAATCCTGTTTTTGGATGCTGCAGCCACTTGTGTTTAAAGGTGATGTATTTTGAGCTCACACAGTGATTTCCACTACAGACACGCTTGTTTGTGCAGCCTCTGAGTCCAAAGATCACAGGAATCTAATACTTGTTCCTGACCTTCCCTGTACAGATTTTTTTATTCTTTAATGTTGCTTTATATCTTCAAAAAAAATCTTTGATATTCTCCAGATTTTAATTTCATCAAATCTAAACATTTCAATAATCTAAATCTGTTTTTAATTGCATGCCATTTTAGAAAAGAGGCTGTTTTTGCACGTTTTTAGTACAATATACAAACTGGGGGACCTACTATTTAAAACCGCTTATTGCTATTTTGCTGTTAAAAACAGCTTGAAGTCTTTATTTTTTAATATGAGTTTTCTGCATATAAAATTTAGCACATTGTTTTAAAATTCAACCACATGCCTGTTTCGGATGAAATTGATTTTAGAAGGTATTGCCTCAAAATTGAGCTTCCAGCAAAGAGCGCTTGTGTAGGGGGCGGTTGTGTGTAGGTATTGGAGAAAGAGAATCATCCACCACCAGTCTCCAAGGAGATTTGTGCTGTAGGAAATGATTTATGAGAGTCAGAACACATATCACAGCCTGACATATACATTGCACTTTGAAAAAGAGGCCACTACTTTACCGTGACCTCCAATATATCTTCCTGTAACATTGTGGCATTTCACTTAAGACGCACTTATTCGAGGCTGTGCATATTGGAGAGCAATTGCATTGAGATGTTTGCCCTGTCACATAATATGATCTGAAATACAATTGCATATTGAAACATCCCACCACTTCTCTGGTTCTCTTCTCTCTTTCTCTCTCTCTTGGGTCTCTTTTGAGAAAAGAAACAACAGAAAACTGAAAGAGGAGCCTTAGCCACCCGGGCATGTGCCACAGAAATAGAAAACATGATTATTGATGCTTTTTCATTTTGGATACAAGGGGATGACAGTACAGATGTAGCCATTACAGAAATCCCAGTTCTCTTACAGAGACATGGTTTGTAGCTGTGGATCCTTGCTGCACTGCTGCTCGAGGGAAAATTCATTTTTTTGTTCTCTTTTCAGCTGTCAAAATGCACAAGAGACGATATGGCAACCAGTTGAATGGAAGATGAGAGATTTGTGACGCTGTGTTGTTCGGATTTAGGAACATGTTAGACGAAAATGGAAGACGGCTCCCGGGATAAAACTGTAAAAGTTGATCATTGAATATATTTCATTATACTATCTCTTCCTCTGTGTCTTGGCTTCTTTTAGGTGGGTTCCAGCGATGTTTAACTAATCAACCAAGGCCTTGTACACATGTACCAAAGTATTTTCTAAGACAAAACTTTTAAATTTAAAAATACATTTGCCCATTCCTGATCATTTCCAAAAAAGAAAATCATCCACACGTAACTGGATGCTGCTAATCTGTTGGTAAGTGTGACTCTAAACATGCCAGACCCATAGGTGGCAGTGTTTTTCAGATGTGAAACTTGTGCCAGCCAATCAGAATGAATCCCCATCATTCTGTCTTTTCTAACAAATCTTTTGTTTGGACCAACAAAGAGATTTTTTCGTCAACATAAGTAATAATTTGACCTTGAAGAAAGAAGCATTAATGTTTAAACTAGCACACTTATGCTCGCCATATTCATATCTGCCATAAATGAACATCTCATATATGCGACGTCAAAGGCTTTTTTTTTTTTTTTTTTGGTGCAAGATGCGACATTTGAGATCCAAAAGCTCTGTTCCCTGTCTACGTGAAACCATGAAACCAGGGTTTTCCAAAATCTTCACTTTGGCCAGAGTTTTCGGAAAAGATCATTTTCAGTGTGGTAAAGTTGTGGTTTCCATGTGGATGACAGACATAAAAATACACACAGTTTACCAGAAACCTAGCTACATGCAGACATGGCCTAATTCTCAAGCCATCCATGCATCTTCTATTGCTTAACCAGGTTTCTGGAGCAGCAATGCCATTAGCAAGGACCACTGACCACTAGCCTATCTCTTCTGGGGGGAAACTAAGGTGGGGTCTACCCCTAATCTACCCTGGGGTCTCCTTCTGGGCATGCCCGAAAACACCTCAGCAGGGAGGCATCCGGGAGGTCTCCTCACCAGATGCCTGAACCACGGAGGAGCAGTGGCTCTACTTCGAGCTTCTCTAAGACGTCCGAGCTCCAACTCCCATCTGAAAGGCCGAGCCCAGACACCCTTTGGAAGTGTTATGTGATTTCTTGTTTACGTAAACAGTGTAAGGTCAGCGCAGCATTTCATCTAGTCTGGTTGTTAGACATCTTGTTCAGTCTCAAGCTTGATATGAATTGTTGACAGATAGCTCTGCCTGAATCTGTGAGGCCTGTATCACCTGTTGAAACCTTCACCTAGTTACATGCTCGAACAACACTCACACACTTTGACAGTACATCTCTCTAAGGTCTGATAACAGCTGTTTCAGTCATTGTTGATGGCCAATAATTTACAGATGTTTAGGTAACTCAACCTCTGTGTAGGCATTGCCAATGAATGTTATAAAAGTACAATATAACCGGATATCGGGGCTCACTCTTTGGGGAGAAAAACTGAAATCTAAGCAAGTCAATATGTCTTATTTTTAGCAAAATGTGTCTTACTATTCTTGATTTGAGCCACATTTACGAGACAAGGTCATAAAAATGTCTCATTTCAAGTTTTTTAAAGACAAAAATGAGGCATCAATTGCTTGTAACAAGTAAAAAAAAATCTGCTAATGGGATAAGACAAAAGATTCTTGCTTTAAGACATCTTTCTAATTTCAAGAAACTTCCCGGGCGAATTTGTCTTATCCCATTGGCAGATTTTTTTGACTTGTTACAAGCAATTTACACCTCATTTTTGTCTTAAAAAAAACTTAAAATAAGACATTTTTATGACCTGGTCTGGTGAATGTGGCTAAAATTACGAAAAATAAGACAATTTTTACTACAAATAAGACATAATGACTTGCTTAGAATTCCGTTTTTGCAGTGTGCTGTTAACTTTATCTGTGACCTGAATAAATGCTGAACTGAGGAGTTGTTCCTCTTCATGTGAAAAGAACTGGGTGATTCTAACAGAAGCTTGTATCTGCGTTCTCGTTCTACCTACAGCTCGTGACCAAAGGTTGAGGTTGTAACATAGACCAATCAGTAAACTGAGAGCCTTCCCTCCTGGTTTAACTCCCTCTTCACCACAACAAAGTAGTATAACGTGTGCATTACTGAAAACGTTTCCCTGACCTGTCTGTCAATCTCTCGCTCTGTTCTCCCTTCACTTGTAAGCAAGACCTTGAGATTTTCTCTTGTTGCATTAAAGGGAATTTAAACTCTGCGATTCAACTACCAAAGGCAAGGATTTTTAACATTGTGCTACTGTATGTCACTTTTCACTGAACTTGTAGTAATTGGACAGGTGGGTTATGGTCCAATTTATTAAAAAAATAAGTTTGACAACACATTTAATCAGCTATATTTGGAATAACTGACACAACCAAGGAGGTAGTTGACTTTTGGAATAAAAACCCTGCAGATTTTTAAAAACTCAGTGCACCCACTTGAAACCGACCCCGTAGTGGCCCCTCCTGATTGACCTTTTCCCACAACCTACCTCACTCACTTCAAAAGAGTCTTAATTAAAAGCTAATTAAGAAGTTTAGCAGCACCTTCAGGTCATAAAGTGGGGAGCAGTGCAGAAATTTGAGAAGTGAGGGCTTTAAACATTTACACACTGCTCAGCTGGAACACTAAGAAAAAGAGGGCTGGATGGGGATGTGTCAGACACTCGGGCACTTGGTTGGGCCTGATTGATCTGGGTATCTGAGATTTTCAGACGTATTTTGGGACTTCTCATTGAAGGGTAGTCTGACTCGAACACACAGACACACAGCATCAACAGATGTTCTTTTAGTGCCTGAGATCCTCCGCGTTGCAAGTTGATGGAAAAGGCGCTCGTGCTTTGAAGGGAGATGCTCCTTTTTATCAACATACAATGCTCAGAAGGATGTGTTCTGAGAGGCAAACTTTAGTACTACAGAAGAAAAAAAACAAATACATCATGTCAGGCTGGAGAAGTCTGAAGTTCTGATGTTGTTTTTTTTTCTCTTCTGGAAAGAATTAATCTGGTACAGCCAGCCGTGTCCAGTTTGACAGAAGGAGACAAAATGTTTTTAGTTTCCATTAATGGATCATTTTAAAGCTCTTAACAACCACAGTCCATTAAGTCTTAAAGGCGTTTTCGACATCAGAGGGGCCAAAGGAGTGATGTGCAGAAAGTAGGCATGGGGGTGTATTGTTTTGTTGTTGTAGTTAAAAGTAGCTTCTAGTGCTCTTGGAGTCTTTTGGAAGGTTTTATCACAGCATTAGGACCCCAGCGTTGGAGCAAGTGCTAATTAAAAGGGAGATTCGGCTGTTTAACAGGCTGAGTCTAATTCTTACCATCGTTCGTCACAATAACACTACGCACCAGAATAATTGTTGAGACGTAGTGCCACAGAAAGACCGCTACGCAGGGTGTGCATTGGCTACGCGGCTGTGGCCTGGAAACAAAAAGTGCTCTCTGAGTGTGTTTAATCCACTCACATTAAACACTTATTTGTTGGTTGAATTAAAGTAAAAATACTCAGTGCACCTTTGTATTCGAGTCAGGATTGAGGCTCTGATAGCTGAGAGATGTTGTGTAATACATCACAGCATAAGCATAAAACGTGCACTTTATTAATTTTTTTTTTTCAGCTGTTTGTTGGTCTTGCAGAAACATTAATGTTTTAGTTCAGTCTTGCAGTTTTTATCAGTGATATTCTCTTCAAAAGGCAAAGGTTGAGGCACTTTTTGTTGAAATTCAAGCAGCATTTAGTGAAGAATTGGAGACATTTTGTCATGTTTGAGGAAAAGACAAATCAAGCTTTCGAAGAGGTGAGAGTCTTTCCATTTGTATTGTCCTGAGGATTTAATCAAAATCCCTCCTCTTTGCATTTCAACATGTTTATTCAAAATAACACAATATATTTGCAATACATCCAGATAGAAAAGTCTTTTTTTCTTTACAGTAGCAGTAGTTTCCAAAGGCATGATAAAGCACGATGTTTAGAAATTTGAATAACCTGTCTAATAGCTGTCAGGCAGTTATCTGCATTGAAGCAAAATTTAACAATTACACAAAACAAAAACATAACCTATACCCACCCAACCCAACCCCCCTAGAAGTGCCATTTACCATTACAAAGCTCAAGTTTGAGAGTTTCAGTTCTGCAGAAAGGATATCAGAGGGTGCCACAATTTTTCAAATTTGTCAAGGTTATCGTTGAGCATAAACCTTGTTCTTTCTAAGTGAAGTGTTTCCACCATTTCTTTTAGCTAGAGGTTAACAGCAGGTGCTTCTTCATTTTTTTTTTAATTTCCAAAATGAGAGAATCAATTTATTTGCATTTAGAAGCCCACAAAATAGAAAATATTGTTGAACAGCTTGGAGGTTCTTCACATTTTCAGACACCCCAAGATAATCAGAGCTGTTTCAGGTTTAATATCAACACCCAGTATTTTTGTAACACAGTGAAAGAGTCCAGTCCAGAAATTTTGTTAATCAAGGCAGAGGGCATAACTGTGTGTAAGAGTTGTTTTAGTTGAGTTGCATTTATCACAATGTGGTGAGATGTTGGGGAACATTTGTGTAATTTTAGTTTTGGATAGTGAATTCTATGCAAGAGTTTAAATTGTATCAAACAGTGCCGAGCGTTAACAGAGCACTTATGCACTTATTCCAGGCTCTTTTCATCAAGTTGCACCTTTGCATTTAGGGTAAGTTACGAAAGGTAAACAATGCCTATGTGAAAGTATGGGAACCAAAAGTAGATACTTTCCCATTTGCTCACAGATGTTAAGATTACACATTGTAAGCCAAGACAACCTTTCTTCTTGTTACAAATTTTAAAACTAAGATTAAACTTCTGGGAAACTGCATCCACTCCCAAAGTGTGGAGGTAATCTTTGAGAAACCCAGCTCTTTCAGGGGCAAGCAAAGCCATCTGGGAAGATGGAGTTTGGTGCCAGACTATGGAGAGAAACCCTCCAACTGTGGAGAGCAGAGTCCCAACTCAATATCTCAATTTTTTTCCAATAGCTCAAAACAAGAAGAACAAGCTGTTTGGCGTTGACAGACGAGATGCGGCAAATTGTGAATGGGTGCAACCCACATACTCTGCTCTGCCGCTCATCCCACAAGTAGATGTTCCTTACGAATGTGGCTCTATTAAAAAACATAAAATAAAAAGCCTCCATAGGATTCATTAAGATGGGGCATTATAACATTTTCCCAAACAAAACTTTCCTTACTTTTTTCAATAAAGTCCATTTTAAAAGCTAAATAATTTTAATGACTTTTTGTACCTGCAGGCCGTCCTTTAGGACTGGTCAATGTCAAAACCGGTTGCATACAGAGCAGGACGTCGAGCCTTATACTGAATCTTGACAAACCAAGCATTAACAGTTCAGGGTTGAAATATACAGTGAAGTTCAACTTAAGCTTAAAGTATCAGACTGGGGGTTTCATGGCGTGTGCTCTGCTGTTATTAATTTTCTCATATTTCTGCTCACACTCATAACAAAACACAAAATGTATAAATAATTGGAGCAGGTTCTGGTTCACTTCCTTTAATATGCTCTGTGGTTTTGTCACTTCCATGGTTGCTATGTTACTGTGCACACACATACACACACACACATCAAGTCAAACGTGTGGAATACTCCCATATATATTCACTGCTATATAAAGATGGCCGTACACCAGAGAAATAAATGAACTGCTAACTCAAAGGGGCCGTATGTTCGGTGGTCTTTCATCATAAGCGATAAAGCTAAAAGAAGCATTGTTTTGGGTTAATGCAGAAAAGAGACAGACGATTAATTCTCTGCTTCTTTATATATTTATTTACATTTCTTGAAATGCATGGTGGACTGAGATAAATCTAAAATATGCTCTGGATTTGTATTTCCTCCTAACTGACTTTAACCACAGTGTTTCATTATTGTTCCAATGTTGTGGACTCCATCTGTTTTAATGGCTTTATCATTGAGTAGCTATTATTGCAGAAGCGGTGAAGGAAGGTTTTAAAAAAAAAAGGGGGGACGGGGGGCTGAGTCGGCTGGGATGTTCGGTAATTGTAAAAAAAATAACAACCCAGGATCTTTGCCAGGAGATTTTCTTAATCAGCTTTTACTCTATTGCACCATCTGTTATAGACAACAATAATCAGCTCAACAATTACCTGTAAATGTAAGACCTTCTTCATTCTGCACAGCTATGATTACAACGCTATATTTTTATTTTATAACATCAGCAGTAAACAAGAGCCTGGGAGAAAGCAGGAGACTCTACGGCCTCATTTTACTCGGGACCATCAGAATCTACTTTAAACTTTAGACTCAAAACTTTTCTTTGCTGTCCATCCCAGTTATTTACCTTGAATCACCCTCTGAGTCTAATTCCCATGTTACATCTGATACTAGTTTCAAATAAGAAGCCAATCTTTGCAGTGAAAGTCTGTAAATTTAAAAAAGTATTGCAAACATGAAGAACAAAGTGTTTTCTGTTGTTCTGATGTGAC
The DNA here is from genome assembly GCA_008086565.1 of Thalassoma bifasciatum. Taxonomy (NCBI): domain Eukaryota; kingdom Metazoa; phylum Chordata; class Actinopteri; order Labriformes; family Labridae; genus Thalassoma; species Thalassoma bifasciatum. The sequence goes on from RPOG01004367.1 coordinate 24,865, forward strand.
GACCTGAGGTGAGACGAGGACAAAGTGAGGGGACAAAAAGTTTGATTCAGAAAGTAAAATCCAGACTTTATGACTGAATATGAAGAATTTCTGGTTGGAGGTTCCTTATGAAAGAAGAATATTGGTTGTTATGTAGTGAAGAGATGGTTTAATGGTTCAGATTTGGTTAGTGTTAAGTGATATGAAGTTTTGCTATGGAGAAATATGCAATTTTTTTGTCATTTGGTAATGGAGTGATGGAGATGAAACTCATGAATGCTAATTAGGGATGTTGGCTTGAATGAAATCAATGCTAATTGTTGGTAGATCCAAACTGGTAGCTCTGGCGCTCTAAACTGTTACACTAGATGGACAGTTTCATATCCACCATGGAAATATTTCACTAGTCCATCTGGGTAAGGGGTACGAGAGAGTATTTTCAGAGGCGGGACCTTACAAGAAATACAGCAGCTGGTGATTGGACGACGTACTAATCACAGACCAATCCACATCAAGCCACGGTGATGTAGGGAATTTGTAACCTGACATTCCAGACAGACAGTTCATATTAGTGGTGTGTGATACTGTAAAATTTAGTATTGATCCGATACCAAGTCAATACAGGGCCAGTATCACCAATATCAATCACTAAAACTACTGTTTCTGTTCATTAGTGAAAGTTAAAAAAAAAATTCAATCAAAAAATAATCATGTGCTTTAATTTTTCTCTGCATTGTCGTAAAACAGCAAATTTGAATATTAATGGTTAACTGCAAATAATTTACTCTGGTGTTTAAGGTATCATTTTGATTAAACAGCTTGCGCATACTGGTAGATTAACCATTACAGGAACTTAAAAAAATATACTCATGAAACAACAATTTATTGATAAGCAGCAGTGTAAAACAACTTGCACTGGGTGGTGGTCTAATAAACTTGTTTTGCAAAATAAAACTTATTCAGCAGAGTGCTCAAAGTAAAGTGAGTGAGAGGATGACATAAAGAAGAGAGAGTGAATGTGAAACTCAAGTATCGATCACATCACATAAGTATTGATCGATACCGATACCAACGTTGGTATCAATAAATCTATATATTTTGGATGGATCCACCCACCTCTAGTTTATATATCTTCTATTTTCTAGTTTATATATCTTCTATGTTTTTGTTCAAAGCTTTGTTTCCTGTCAGGAAGGCTTTCCACGTACATCCACGTAGACCGCTTCACACGCCGCCATTGTTTTCAAACATTCAGATGCTTCCCACTAATGTCACATCTGCAGCTCCTGCCGCTCTTCTCTGATTGGGTCAACAACTTTTCTGCCAGGTGAAATCGGTTATGATTGGATTTTAGCAAGATGGATCTGCAGGATTTCAGAAAATGAATCAGGCAGCTCCATATGCTCTGCAAGGTTACTAGTGCCCTCCATCAGTCCAAAAACTGTGAGCTGTTCACTCTAGACTGAGTGTGAACATGAATGACATGTTTGTCTCCTGTTAACCAAGTGATAGGCAGGCAACCTGTCCAGAGAGTACGCTACCTTTTGCCCAGTGAAGCTAGAATTGGCTTCATGGATGGACAGAGAATCAATCCCTGAAGTGGACAAAAATCAATATACGTTGCATGCATGTGGGAGTTTGACTAAGGTCACAGCTCTGTAGTAAAGTCACAGCAGGGGTTCTTGTCTCGTTTGTGGGTACATGCAGAAAAGAGAATAAGACTTCTGGCCAAGAACCTCTCTCCGCTTTGATAGGCTTGTTTCAGCGAACCCGAAAAATGAAACAACACTCTAACATTGGTCGCTGAGATAGATGCAACTGTAGCTCTTTATATGTCTTACATACTATGAGTGTCAGTTCAATTGAGAGTTTGTCACACTGTGTCTTGTGTCTGAGAGCTGTAACCCTATTCGTCATGGTCATCCACTTCTTCTTCTGGGTGAAATCTTGCTCACGCTGAATGCGAGAGAGACCTGCTATGTCCCACTGAGTCCAACCACAGGAGGAAAGCGATCACATTTTCTTTGTGTCAGTCAAGCTTTGCTCAGTCCCTTATAGTTCCAGAGTCCTTTTCTACTTTCAAGAGATGTCTGAAGACTCAAGTATTCAGGGAACACTTAGGCTCTCAATCTGACCCTTCTGCTATTTGTCCTCAGGGTAGAATGAACCAGAAGTTTCTAAGACAGAGCTCTTATTGAATATTTAGCACTGAGAAATGAATGTTGTTGAAAGTTAAATGGTGATATTGCTGTTGAATTGCTAGTTATGGTCAGTTTGGCTGCATTATTTGGGAAAAAGCACTTCTTCTTGCACTAGATGGCAGCATCTGTGGCCAAACAAAGTTGCTGCACTTTGTCATACTTCTTCAGCTTTATTTCTCCAGTCTTAATTCTTGCTTGTGATGTTTAATGCATTTTAATAGACTGATATCGTGCTAAGTAAGGTCATAGTCCAATTTCTTAAGCTGCATGTTAAGGATGCACTAAACTTGTCGACAGTGTCAGAAAATGACACATGATGATTTCATACAGAAGAAAGCTTAAAAGGAGGGCGATAGAGCACACGGTAAATGCTAAAACACTAATTAAAGGTTAAAACACAAGCTAAATTAAAAATGCATGAACAATAAGAACAGATCTACATTTAAACTACATCACTTACCTTTTCAAATGTACCTAGAGTAAGATTTAGGAGTAAGGATGGGCTGTTTGTTGCGCTCACAGCAAATCTGAGATTTTAAATTTGAGCACCTTGGTAACATATTAATCTATGTGTTGTGTTTGAAAGATTTTCGAAAAATAAAGATTTTAATGAGTAAATGATTCTTACTTTGACATTTGAACCCTGACATTTTATTTTGAAAATCCACCAGATCAGTTGTTCAGTCTGACATTGAGCACATTTAAAATTGTTGAAAATAACCAAGAGTCACAGAATAGGTATTCCAAGTAGAGAAGAAATGCATCTAAGATCTGTGAGCCACTTTTTTTCTTATTAGAAACTTTCTCAGAAAACTATTATTAATTTAATCTGAGTAGATACGCTTCATAATTTAGTTATCTGTCTCTATAATGGGGAGATCCTAATCTTTGTCCCTCTATCAGTAATCAGCAATAAATCACAACCCTAAACTGTCAGCTTATTTAGAAAGAAGTTAATTTTGAAAGACAACTTTGACAGATCTTTAAACTTCACTTATATTGTTTATTCTTTTTTTTCTATTAAAAAGAGTTATGAAATATTGACTGCAATCCTTTCACTTATTAAAACCATGATGAAAGCTTGTGTCAGAATTAATTTCATAAACCTCACTGGCTTTAAGCTCATCAGTTTTGCATTTAAAGTGTCAAGAAATCCTCACCTAAAGCACTTTTTACCCATGAGCCAGCCAGAACAATAACTCCAGATAACTTTCACTTTCAATTTGTAATTTGATTGAAAAACGATAATCGGTTATTGAGACATGACGTGTGACGGAAATGTCAATCAATCTGCGGAAATGCCGTGACTCGGACTAATCCAATAAAGGCTTCTAAATTGTTTGATATCTTTGCAGAAATGATTTAATTTGATAAAACTCTGGTGACATTCTTCCAATATCCTCTCACTGTACCCAGGACCGTACTGTAATTTCTCAATCGTGAGCCAGTCGGAGCACGCCCTGTTTGAGAGTCTGCTGGTGTGCCGTGTGGTGGTGCTGGCTCTTGGCAGATGCGTGAGATGGTGGAGGGCTCTCACTGAGGTGATTAATCAAAGCTGACATTTGGATGGAAATGAGCGAAGTTGGAGGGCTCATCTCAGTAATAACACACCGCTGCACAGCTATTGTCCAATACGCAGAGTTTAACTAGGATAAAGTATTGCAGAGAGGCCATAACTGCTTGATAGGAGACATAACGAGACAGAATCATTAGTCCAAAGTGCTCATTGGCGTTTTGATAGGTATGCTCGAGAAGACATTCAAATAGAATCAAAATTAAGCACCGAAATTAAGGGTATTTGTCATAAAATCAGAGCATTTCAGTTTTCAGGAACCTTCTTTGTTAAAGGGACTTTTTGAGTGACCTTGAAAAAGTCTCACATCAGCACTAAAATATGTTAGTTCAAAATGCTTTTTCTCAGCTTCCTGTTTGGGTCAAAATGGGCTGGATTAATTTACAGCAAGTCTAAGTCTCTATAACAACACCATTCAAGCTGCTGAAGTTTAGCAGTGAGAAGAGAGATCTGTTTTTATCTTTTTTATTGGATTAATGTAGTAGTAGTAGTAGTAGAAACAGGAGCTGGACTTTCTGATAGAAAAGGGACAGAAGAGCGGAAGAAAGCTAAAAAAGGAAAGTGATAGAGCATACAGTAAAGGATGAAAAACACACAGGCTAAAGACCAAAACACGAGCAAAAGGCTAAAACACTGGCAAAAGGCTGAAACACTGGCAAAAGGCTAAAACACTGGCAAAAGGCTGAAACATATGCAAAAGGTTAAAACACTGGCAAAAGGCTAAAACAAAAGCAAAAGGCTAAAACACAAGCAAAAGGCTAAAACACAAGCTAAAGGCTAAAACACTGGCAAAAGGCTAAAACACAAACAAAAGGCTGAAATACAAGCAAAAGGTTAAAACACTGGTAAAAGGCTAAAACATAAGCAAAAGGCTAAAACACTGACAAAAGGCTAAAACAAAAGCAAAAGGCTAAAACACAAGCCACAGGCTAAAACACAAGCTAAAGGCTAAACACAAGCTAAAGGCTGAAATACAAGCAAAAGGTTAAAACACTGGTAAAAGGCTAAAACATAAGCAAAAGGCTAAAACAAAAGCAAAAGGCTAAATCACAAGCCACAGGCTAAAACACTGGCAAAAGATTGAAACACAAGCTACAGGCTAAAACACTGGTGAAAGGATAAAACACTGGCAAAAGGCTAAAATACTGGCAAAAGGCGGAAACAGAAACTAACGGCTAAAGCACAAGCTAAAGGTTAAAACACTGGCAAAAGGTTAAAACACTGGCAAAAGGCTGAAACACAAACTAAAGGCTAAATAATAAATGCATAACCTTTAATAACAGGTCTACGTTAAAACGATATTTTAACTTTTCTCTATTGAGATTCACAGTTTTGCATCTGAATTACAAAATTAAAGGTCTAATGCTTGATGAATTATTTTATATAAAAGACATCATTATAAAACCATATAAATCCATGTCATGCTTAAGGTTTCTTAATGTATATAATCTGCAGACTTCTGTCTTGCAGCCTTGTATAAGATTAATATAATTCCCTAAAAATGTTGGATGATCATTGAGGTTATTTTAAATGCTTAAAATCAAGAAAATCAGCTACAAAATGTGTCAATATGATGTTTTTTTCCCACTGCTATTTGGTGATTTTTCCTGAGGACAAGGTGTGCATGGTCATCTTGACCTATTCAAGAAACTACAGCATTTCTTTTCAAAAAGTTTCAGCTTTAACAAACAGAGTGTGCTGACATAAATCATTGTCCAGGGGACCTTTTTAGTGCTGCCAGCTGCCTCCAACATTCAGCCTCTGGTGGCCATGCAGTGGGATTAGAATCTAAAGCATGGACAAATAGTAATCAAAATGCTTACAATGAGTTTAAGTACATAGGAGCTACGCCAGGGAGGCAGTGCTTGCACTTTTGGTGAGATTGAATTTGTTCCATAGGGCCAGGCGGAGGGATATGATTCATTTCAAACCCACTTTCCAGGCCTACATAATCACCACTTGCTGTGCTTTTTAGCGAGGCTATTCTGTGGAGTGACAGAGTAAGTGTTGGAGTCACTGTGGCTGCACATCTAGAAGGTTATGGGTTTACTTTGCATATCAGGCAGTGTTCCTCTGGAAGTGGCCTTACCTTAACCTCAGCTTGGATGAAAGAGGAAGAGATTGCTGAAAGAGTTCTCATTGATTCTTACATCAGGGTCTGAAGAAGACAGTCATGATAATTGAAGCCGTACTAACAGATAAAATACCAGCACATGACATTTCTTCATTTTTAACTGTGAACCTGAACAGTCTGTTCAAGAGCTCTATAAGTTCCAGTTATTGATTTTACATTTTATTCAAATGAAGAGACCTGTGACTGGTTTATTTGCACATAAATACGTCTTTAGATTACTCAATATAAGTTTATTATGGCATAAAATTTCCAATGTTGCAATTAAATGGTAAGACAGGAAAAAAGAGATAATTGCTAAACAATATTTTGGGTCATGATTGAAGATATTCTTTTCAGAGACCCAAAATATATAATTTTAAAACATTGATTGAGGTGTAATAATACCTCAGCTTTAAGAAATCCACTGTACTTGCAGTTTTTTCAGTTTTTCAAGTACTTCTCCAAACAGCAATGCCCCATTTTCATTTCATACATCTCCTACTGTATTTAAAATGTGTGCAGGAAGGGTTAGCAGCTGCAACATATCAACTTTTTATCATGCTTGGCTTTATCTTACAGCCAAATAAAAAACATTATTGGTACATTTTGTAACAGTTTTCTTTAATAGTACCCTCTCAAGTGCCTCATAATTTTGCTGAAAATGGATTTAAAGACAAAAATAACAAGGAGTTGGATTCACAAAGATCAGAAACCTAACCTTGACTTCTCACTGTTGTGCTATGATTGTCATCTTTCTGAAAAAGAAAAATAAGCAACTTCCTGCCTGACTCTGAGTGAATCATATAGCAAGTTGTGATAAAACTGAACAAGCTTTAGAAAACAATGAATAGAGCCCTCAAAATGCAATTAAAGGTCTCAAACAGAGCAGCAAACATCAAACTGAAGAGCCGCAGTGTTGGATGCTTGGTTCATTGTCATCTCTTTTGTTTAAAGTAAACAGAGTTTCATGTCAATACCATGTATTGTGGTTTAAATCCTGGGCTCATAATGGCCTTCGTCTGACTGCAGCGCTCTGGGATTCGCTTTGTGTTCCTGAATTAAAATGATTTTCCGAGTGTTAAAGCAGCATGAAATTGGTTCTGTTTGCAAGCTTTTCCTGGGAAACATTTTTCTTTCGAAGAGGAGAACCAAGTATTTCCAATCAGAAAACTCTGTATATTTCCAGCCTCCATGGAGCAATGGAGATTCGAGACAAAATGGGACTAACTTTTTTTTTTGGTTAATCTCCAAAATTGAAAAAGAAAAAAAGCAGCATTAGGGGGGCCTCTAATTTAGTCTTTATAACCCAACGTGTATTTATAGCGTCTCAGCTGCTTTAATTGCTTCACGTTGAATTAAACAGAATGGATTTTGAAAGAAGATAATGTTGTGTTTTTGACTCTCCCAGACATTATGGTGGTTATAAACTTCTGCCTTATTTATTGTGTCATCCTCTGCCCGCAGCTGAATCTCTTTGCTGGACATTTACAGCATATTAACTACAATCTAAATGATAGAGGCACTATGTTTTCTTTCTGTTAAAGGGGTTACCACATATTGCCTCAGTTTTATCTAGTTTCACTTATGCACTCTAATATGGCATCACACAAACTCCCAAGACCCATGATAATCAGAATTACATTTTCAAAGCTTTAAAGTCGCAGGATTAATATTTGCAGCTCTCATCATTTACCATCCCGCCCAACCAAGGCCTGTAGAGTAACTATTACTGCGTCCTGATTTATTAAAACCCAACAAACAGGCTTAGAATATATATGAATTTGAGGTTGTTGGTATGTTTACTGGTCACACACTTATATTTAACAGGATTTAAGATCTCTATTAGACCTTGGAGACCTGCAAGATGTATTTTTAAGACCCCCATACTACTTTGAGTCCTATAAATCTTCAAATGGATGTCATGGCTGCTAATCAATTTTAATTTTACCTGAAGGCAAGACTGGCAGACTTGGGGAGATGGGTTAAAAAAATGGAGGAGTTTATTGACATCTGAACTTAGCCATGGCGGCTAATTGGCTTCAGATTTGAGGTTGAGGCTGGTAAGTGAGGGTCAAGATGGATAGGTGAGAAAATGGAGGGGTACAGGTGAGTGAGGCACAATGACAAGGAGTGAGTGGTGAGAGGCTGGGCAATGGGGAGTTGTACGACACTGGAGTTTTAAACCGAGAAAAATGATCTCAAATAAGTCAAATTCGTATAAAAGCTAATGCTAGAGGTAATAGCTTCCTACTAGATCAGTGCGAGGGGGTCATAAAGACCTTGGATCAAAGCCTCAGCCCTCAAATGGAGCTTGTAAAGTTTTGTATTTGGGGCCATAGTTTTTGGTGAATGGTAACAAGATGGTATTGCACAAGTCTCAGTGCATAAGATTTTGCCTTTCAGCTACATCCCATCCAAGAAACATAAAAAAGACAGAGACATATGAAATGGGGAGGACAGGAGTGGGAGAACCTCAGCACATAAGCAACATTCAAAACCATTACAACAATGAACCTCAAAGACTTGCACATGTGGTGTTGGGGGAAAGGTCAAGGTTGGAGTCAGTAATCGTGTTGTGAGGCATCAGAAAAATGGATGCCCAAAGTTTGATTGTTGCTCTGAAGTGTTTTTATTTTTTGTGAAAATGCTGGCACTTCATCTTCTTTCAAGGAGTGTGAGGAGGAAAAAGTGAGTCTATGCGTGATCAAAACTACTGCTAACTACATTCAAGGAGAACAACTTTACTTGAGACCAACACCTTTGAGCGTGTGGCCTTCATGAATGTGTGGTTGTTTAAGATGTGCAGGGAATTTTGCCAGTGCTGGCAGGAATGATAGAAGTAATTGAAGCAGGTTGTCAGGAAAATTCTACCTGTGCCCTGACTCACATGTAGCGGCAGAAAGAAAATGTATCAGTACATGTGATTACATCTGTTAACAAGGGTCTTTATTATTCTCGTAAATTCACCTTCAGGGTGAGGGTCCCTTTCTCTTGACCACTCATCATCTTGAGAAGACTTGCGAGATTATAGAGGTACTTTAATGGTTATGTAGCCTCACATACAATACAGACAATAAGGAGTGAAGGCCTCATTAGTAAGAGTAAGACACACTTCTACAGGGTAATAAATTCTACAGACAATATATGGTTATAAAGAACATAATAAACTTTTTTGAGCGTCTGCAAACATGTGCTTCTAAGATCATAATAAGTTTCATAACAAAAGGGTGGAAATAATGATAACATACATATATAATTCTCCAACACAGGTCTGGTCTCTGCAGAAGAAAGACCCAGGTCGGCTCAGCCAAACTTGGCACATGGAGTTTTGACTCTGTATGAAAATGCTAAAGTTATTGATCTTTAATTTTGCTGAAACACTGCACAGAGGGATAAAAATGTCAACAGAGTTTAGGATCTAGATTAACACTTCCAACACTTAGGAATTTAGGAACTTCATTTTCTCTGCAAATGAAGTTCCCAACAGATTAATAAAGTTGATTTGATTTCGTTTGACCAAGCAACTCACCCTCACGTTTATAGCTCCGCCTTCTGAGTCAAAAGAAACGCCATAAAATACATGCCGAAACAAACTGAACCACTTGGTGGAAACATGATACCAAAGGCTCCAACATTTCTGAGAATGACAGACACATCATAACTCTTGAACTCAAAGCTGTCAGAGGAATTTGACTCTATAAAAGTCAAATAAATCAAAGGGAGCATTTATATGGTCACTCTTTGACAACACATTAAGTGTGACCCAATTTGAAGGCTCTGAAAGTACTGCAGCAAAGGACTGTGGGAAGCAACGACTGTAGAGGAGCACACAGAGGAGAATTTCAAAGATAAATGTATGAGATCACCAGCATGGGGCCTTCAGGTCTCATCTAGACACCTTAACTTTACTTCACTTCCGCTTCCACTCTATAACAGGTCAAAAGTAATTTTTCCCACCACATTTCCCAAGTTATTGCGTAAAACGTCTTTTGAAATACAGGTACAGTAAACAAATGATTTGGCATTTTTACCCAGGCCAATTCTTCTTCTGCAGCTAAAACTTTCCTGACTTTAACACCAAGCACAACTCAGTATGAAACAACAAAAAAAAGTCAGAAGTCAAGTCAAATGTATAGTTTGTGACATGGAGGTGAGAACTTAGAATGTATACAGTTTCTGTCCAGGAAACAAAAATGAGGATTTCAGAGTTCACGCTCAGTTCACCAAGTTTTAACCGTCAGATATACGTTGCCAGATTTTCCCCTCAGCAAACTTGGCAACAAAATCCCTCACAGTACAGTTTGGAATAAATCTAAAATCCACTCAGCTTGTTCTCTGGGGATGTTTGCAATAAACAGACCTACTTTTTGCTTTTCAGTTGTGACTAATTTTGTCAGAATAGATTATATTTCTCCTGTCACAAGAGCCCGCTCTGAGACAAACATGTGGCGCTTTCTTGATTGATGGAATACAGCATATGCAAGCTGTATTACGGTTGTGACAGCTGGCACAGTTTGAGTAATTGCTTGCCGCTGTATCTTCTTTTATGCATAATTGGAGTATTTCTTTGTTAAAAGGGTTCACATTGCCTCTGGTTTGGAGTGTTTTTGTGTCTTTTAGTTAGCTGGATGTACAGACATGCTAAAGGTGGGTGTGTGTTTGTGCAGATGTGTAAACTGGATGAGTGGGAGGGTGCCAAATCAATGCAGAATACATTAAACCAACAGATTGTTGTGAGCTGAAACATCATTATTTAATGAAGCTTTCTGCTGGCTCTTCTGGTGCGTTTCACAAAGTCCAAAACAATAATGCAATATTGAAGCTGAGAGGACATCTGTTGTCTGCGGGTGAACGCCACCGCCTTGTCTGTAATCTATGAAATCTATTTGAACACATAATGTGTGTCATATAATGTGATAATGCAGAATGATGCTGTTCTTTTTTTGTGATCACTGTCTCAGACTTTGTTTCACAAATCTCAATAAACGTTTCATCAGTCCTTTGAGGACTAAATGGCCATTACAAAGACGAGCATATGCCTCAAAACGGTACTGCACATGTGCATATTTGTTTCTCCACAGCAGCAGTTTGTCCACCAAAGGCGGTTACTAACAGCAGCAGCTTTAATGAAATCTCACCTGTTTTGATTTCCTATTTAAGCACCAATAGTGGCAGCGGCGGTGGAGGCTCTCTCAGCCTGATCGCCTCATTAAAGAGCCATAAAGCAGTTTGACACTCACAGGATGCCAATCCATCACAGCTAGGCCACTTCTGATGGGGGGGAACCCTCCAGGGGACGCAAGCTGCAATGGCTGGGAGGAAGGAGAAATAATAAAAAAAAAAGCCCATGTCAAACTGAGCTGTCGTCTGGTGAGCGGAGATGCCAACACCCCCGAGGCGGCAGAGCTGGATCCAGATCCAGTATCCGACTAACACGTCCCACAAACTCATGAGCGAGGCAATTAGCAGGAGCCCCTGTGGATTGCACATTCCTCTCCCAATGATTATTTCTCCCCCCTCCACCTCTCCTCCTCTGTCCTTCCTCCCCCTCCTCAGCTCCCCCTCACTTCTGTCTTTGCTTCTGTAAGAATTTCTCTGCTTCCTTGCTGCAGTTCTGCCACCAACACTTTGTTGGTGTGCAATGGTTGTCTCCCCAAGAACAGTTGTGCTGCTTGTTCTTGTTAACCAGAAATGTTCCTCATTACTCTAATTACCTCTGCAGGAAAATAAAAAAAACATCAAATGTCATCCAGAAGACCTGATATTACATTTGAACTTTCATCTAAACAGAGGGAAACAACAAAGAGTTTGTAGTTAAAGTGTCAACCTGCCATCTATTTGTGAAATGCTTTTTTTTTTTTCAGTATTATTTTTCTGTTTGTTTTGTTTTGGTTGACTATCAGCAATGAGCAGGTCTAACAATGAGAAAATAGGGAATTCAAGTAATGAAAACACAAGAGGCACAGTTTGTGGGGAATTTATTTTAATTCAGTTGAAATACAAGTTTTGGCACATTGGAGGATGTTTGAAAGCATTCAGAGGAAAGGTGCCATAATTGTAAGAGCTGAACAAGGTGAAACATTTTATTTAATTGAAGAAGGCAATTACTGATCATAATTGTCTAACCTGAAATAAATTCACAACAATATATTATTTCACAGTCCTGATTTGACATGACATGAATACATGTGTTTCTGCAACAGTTACATGGAATTCATTTTCTGATTGACATGCAGATCTGAGTTTATCTTTTCTCTTTGAGCTGCTCTTAATGTAAAATTAGTCGGGACTTTGATGATTGCTTAGATACTCAATGTTAAATGTTATGCAGTTTACTGTTTAACTACACATTATGGGGCATGTTTATGGGACCAGATGGGTGGTTGCAGGTATGTGTATGGATATGTGCCTGTATGCACAACTATACCTCTTTATTTCAGCGATAGGTACACTGTTATGTTTGTGTATTACTTACTTGTATATGTGCATGTTTGCATGTAAATTTATGTTATTAACATTTATCTGAATGGCTTAATTAAGAAAGAAGAAGACTGAGTTGGGTTTATTGTGTTGGATTGGGGGAAAACGTGATATATGTATGAATACTTTGACTATAATTTTGTAATGCACCTTTTCAGAAAAAAAGGGGGAACAAAACACACTGAGGGTTTTTTTTTTTTTCAATGTAGTCAGTTTTGCATTTTATGCTCTGTTTTCCCATAACGAAAAAAACTTACTTTGATTGTCTTCTTCCATACCTGGAAACAAACCGTGTCACACAGCCTTACAGGGCATTATCGCCACCTTGTGGTCTGGAGCTAAATAGCTCTCTACACTGCAAAAAAGGAGCCTGAATATAAGATAAAAACACTAAATCTGATGGAAAAATATTTTAAAACTAGTAAAATTATGTCAATGCAGCAAGATAATTTCACTTGACTAGAAATCTTTAAATAAGACTGATAAATTAAAAACAAGATTTCCTTGATAAGTATTCTCAGATCTTAAAACAAGAAGAAAATGCTCATTTTTAGATTAAAATGCTTGAAAACAAACTTCCTTAAGAAGAATTTTAAGTGAAATATACTGAATATGAGCAATAGAATCTAATTTCATGCTTCTTATATTCTTAATTTTAGCAAATTGAATGAAAAATATCACTTTTCTTAAGTCAAAACTACTTAGAATTAGAGAAGTATGATTAAGATAATTCTTGACTCAAGTGCTCTCATCTTGAAATAAGCATAATCCATATTAAAGGTTCAACCAGAATCTAAAACATCCCATCAAAAATACACTGGAAATAGGTCTGCTACCTACGGAGCCCCTTAAGGGTCATGGTGAGAGTTTTTCCAACGAAGACTTTTGCTTTCCATTGCAAGAGTTTTTTTTCTTTGTGGTACTTCAGAGCCTTTGGTTGTTTTTGCAAGGGGATCCAAAAGTACTGCAAGGGAATACAATATCTGTCTTCCAAAAAGTCTTCCCTAAGAAAAAAAACAGGCAGCATGCACTTGGATCAGAGATGAACATTTGGGTAAGCCAGAAAAAAAAAAATCATAATCATAATAATAATCAAACTGAGGGTCTGCATATTGACTTTTTAAATCAACTGTTTTGAAGACTTATAATGTGCTTTCTGTCATGAAGTTTCTGCCTTCTTGCAGACATTTAACATTTAACTGATACAGCTTTAAGACATCTGATATCAAAATTCAAGTTTAAATGCAATCATGAGCAGAAGGATTAAAGAGAAATCGAATGATAAATGTGAGCAACTGAAAGCAAACAATAATATTTACTTCCCATTAAGATTTGTTTAATGAATGTGGTTACCAAACCAAAACCATCACAACAGGGGGAAGAAAACCACACACATAAAATAACCCCAGGAGATTTAATCCACCTCCTCAGTGACCCCTACAACCAAACATTCTCCTTTATGTGTATCACACACATACACATCACAGCATGAGCCTCGTTTTCACTGACAGCGAAACATACCAGTGTATCCAAAGTTATCCAGTGTTTCTATCCCAATTTTATTTTTTGAGAATGTCAAACCATGTCATGTTACACCTGCCATTTAAAACCCAACAGCAAGCGGAAACAAATAAATGAAAGCATGCATAATTCATGCCCTGCTGCAGTTTTAAGGCAGTGAAAGTTATGTTGTGCAGCTGGCCATTATTTCCTGTAATATTTTCCCTCTCAGACGCTGTGAAAAACATGGTAAGGAGAGCGAGGGGAAGGGTCAAGTTTGATACGAAAATGTCAGAGAACCCGAGGGACAAGTGGTAAATAAGCCTTCCCTGCCTCTCCGCTCTGACACCGTGGGATGGCGGGTTGCTAGAAAAACAATGAGTGGCCTTTTTTTCCCGGGGCCGCCTCATGCTGTGATATTAATAAGTGTCCTTCATCATTTCCCACAGAGGGATCTTGTTAACCTATGCACCACACTTAATCAATCCTGAGCATAACAAACTGTGCCACCATCCAGGTGCTTTTACTTAGCCTACAAGGCTAATAAATAACGTTCTTTTCATAGAAGGAATGAATAATAATAAGATATAGTACAGTCCTTGGTTAGAAAAGCAGAGGAGAAAAAAGAAAAAACAAACAAACAAAAAAANGGACAAAGCAGCTTCATAACCCAAGCATTTATTTAAAACCCCTTTTTATCTGTTTGAAAAAAACATTTTCTATAGTGTGAACATAATAATGCAAAGAAGTCCATTTCTTCCTATCAAAGATATAGAAATGAAAAAGTTGCTTTTTTGAGATTTCATTATTTTTACTTTATATAATCTCAAAATTCAAACTTTTTATCTGAAAATTTGGACTTTTTATCTTAGAATTCCAACTTTTTGTCCGATAACTATCTATCTCAAAACTTGACTTCTTTTATAACTTTGACTTTTTATTCCAAAGTTTTGGCTTTTTGCCTCAAAATTTTGACTTTTTAATTACATAACTTTGACCTTTTAGCTCTTAACTCAGTCTTTTCATCTCAAAAGTTCAACTCCTTTCCTCAAAAAAATTTTTTTTTAGCTAAAAATCTTGACTATTTATCTCATGACTTTGAGTTTTTACCTCAAAATGTTGGTTGCTCATCTCAGATTGACATCAATATCTCAAATATTTAACTTGATCTCAAAATATGACTTTTTAATCTCATATTTTGATGTTTTAGCTCATAACTTTGGCTTTTTGTTTCAAAAGTTTGACTTTTTTTCTCAAAATTTCAACTCCTCTCAGAAAAATCTGACTCTTTAATTTCATATTTTTGACTTTTTTTTATCTCAAAACTTTGACTGTTTACTTCGGATTGTAGATGTCAATATCTCAAATGTTAGACTTTACCTCAAAATTTGACTTTTTAATCTCATACTTTGACCTTTTAGCTCATAACTTTGACTTTTTCAAAAAGAGATTTTCACCTCCAATCATGACCACAATGAAAAGAGGGGTACTGCCGTAATTTTAGAGTTTGTCTGAAAAAAGTGCTTTTTCACTTCAGCGTTTTCTGTCTCATAGTGCAAACAGTCAGAGCAAATCTACACATTTTGGGGAATTTTATAAAAAAACCCTGGACCTAATTTTGTACCAAGAAAAAAGGAGGAAATGTCCCAGCAAAAAATAATGTGTGGTCACCCTCAAAACCTCTTGGGAACCAACTCATAAGTATTGTATTTATTCTGAACTCCATGTTTTTGAGAATAGAGACATGAAAACAAAACTACATCAACAAAATTTTGCAATGCTTTTTTTTTTCTTCTTGTGATGAACAATTAGAAAAAAAATAGATACAAACTGGACATAGCGGAGTAAGGACATTTGGCTTTGTAAGATTTACTTTGAGTTCCTGCCTGGTCGACAGAACTCTGCCAATGCTCTGAGGAGTTTTGCTACTCCAGGCTTTGTGTTCGACTTCTAAACCTTGTTGCCATCCGCCATGGGGAGACTTTCCCCTTTGAACGTTCCTGCTGTAGGTGAACACAACATGGGCCAAAGGGTCAGAAACTGTATCATTCATTTCAAAGTGGAAAAACGATTCAATCATTGATGGCCCTGCCAGCGCTGCACATCTCCCCCCGTCTTTCCTTTACTTTCCCAGCCGCCGGCGTCTCATGCTGACGTTGATGTGGATCATCTCCTCGAGGAGATTCAGCCTCTCCTCTAGTTTACATGTTGTCCTCTCTCCCTCTCCGTCTCTCTCGCTCCTTCTGTTTGTTTATTGCTCCTATCTGAGTGATTGTTGTGCTTGCCTCGCCCGTGTTTGCATTGCTTGTCTGTTAGGCAGTGACCCTGATAGAGAGGAGGTCTGCTGGCTCGGTTTACCTCTCCACAATACCTGAATCAGCTGTCATGAGTTCACATTTCTATTCTGCTGCTATCTGTATGCGCCTGCATCATAATTTGTACAATAGAAAACACAGAGTCCTCCAGTTTTCCCAAGTGCGAGCAGCGAGCTCATACAGTGTGAGAAGAACAGGAAGGTGGACAGAACTCATCTGATGTAGAATGTACTAAAATATTCAGACAAACTGTTCCTGAGCTGCACTGAATTGAGTTTGTAAAATATAAATATTTGTCGATATGTTTTTCTTAAGTGTGGTAGTTCAGAAAACTGAAAACATTTCCTTCAAAACAAGAAGAGAATGACTAATACACCTCCCATTATCTTTCAGGGGGGTTTACCAGAACAGAAAGCTCTTTTCTGCTCTTTCGTCCAACCAACAAACTTTTGATTTTTCTTCTATTGATTTGACTTTTCAAGACCAGAAGGAAACGAGACACACCTAAACGCACTCCAGACTTTAGAAACCAAACAGGATCCTATGCAATAGAGCTGGGGTGATATTCTTATCTCTGGATTCAATTCATTTGCTATATTTTGGGTGCAGATTTGATTAAATTGGGATTCTACCAATTGCCTATTTTGGGGATTTTCAGATCACTGTTTAAAAACCAATGAAAATTTTGAAAGATGGTGATGTCCACAGACTATATCAGGAGTCAAATTTCCCCAGAAAATTCACACCACAGGTTTAGGGTCTGATGTCAAGGTGTTGGCCTATTTGCCCTTTAGGATAAGTGCTTCCCAAATCTACGAATTCATACTTCAGATCAATTATTTTTTATTGTATTCTTTTCTCTAGAAAAGTACTTTTTTTAGCTGTCAAGAGCATACATTTTGTCAGCGACACCTAAAAGTTACATCCATTGCCTGTCAACTGTGCAAAGCAATACACAGCACTGTTTTCTTAGGAAAACTGTATTTATTAACTTCATGTTAGACCACTGAAAATTCGATTTAGCTTTGAACAGATCAGTGTGCAATATGAAAGCTGCACCAGGTTGTTTTCTGGAAAAGAAATTCAAACTCAGGAATTTCATATTTTACCCTCTATTTATTTAATATGAAAGCTAAATTAACTGTTATTTATTTATGTGGTCTTTTACAATTCTTGCCCCCCCCCCCCCCCCCCCCATATAGAAGTGGTTGGGGCACCCTGGTCTGAGATATTTGGATACGCCCCTGTTTGTCAGCTCATACATTGTTGATTTCGAAATTGCAAAACACCAAAAATCCGGCTAATTTCTTCCACCCCTACAACATGGCTTATATTGTAGGCATAGACACAAATAATCCCTTAGGTTTGGCTTGTTTGAATCAAGAGATGGGGGCCGGATAACAAACATTCAGTTCGGTGAAGAATGAGTGGCAGTGAGACAGCTGAATCCATATTAAAGACTTAAACAAAATTGATCTTCAAATCTTATCTCAAATAAATTACTTTGGTTGCACTTTACATCCTCACCACTCAAACCCTAGTGCCTAATTTGCTGCAAACAGTGCTGAACTCTCCTCCCATTTTAAGGAGTCCACCCACCTGTGGAGTCAACGATTTCCCTTGTGCGTGATTCACTTCAGCCAGCAGCACAGGTGTGTTTGCTTCTTCCCTGGAAAATATTGAAGAGAAGATGATTTTAACATGCACTGAGCATTTAATCAGGAAAAAAAAAAAAAGAAAGAAAAAAAAGAAACATAATTTGCAGATTTCTTTCACTCCGCGATGCCTCACATAACAGGAGATGAAGCTTATCCTTCCACTTGTCTCTGTTGTCAGGACACACTGTGACTGCTGAATCACTGTTGATAGCATGTTAGAATAAGAAAAAATAAGAAAAACTAAAAAATCAATCACAACATCAATTTTCCCTCTGTAGAATCAATCTTCTTCTCAAATAAGCTGGAACGGAAGGTTTCCTTCTGAGAGCAAAGGAAGCAGTTAAAATAATCGGCAACGAGCAGAAATATCTCTGAAAATTTCATCCTTTTTCCATTTAGGGGAGCAGTCATAATCCAAAACACTGTCATGTGCACTAACGTCTCTAAAAGGAAAAGTAGCTGCTCGCTGATGTTTTACAAACCTGAACTCCTTCCATCACCGCCATGCTAGTGTAACTGCTCTGCCAGCTAACTCTGCGTTTGTGTTTATGTGGTGGTGGTGATGAATGAGGGGAGGACAGCCGCCGCCGTGCCAGCTGGGTAAATTTATACTCTCCTCTGAACTCTGTGTGATACACAATAAAATCAAAACAGCAGCTTGATGTCTTAAAAAACATTGAAATAAAAATAATAGGTTGCTGGGTTCAACCACTGTGCAAGGTTAAAAAATGTTTCACACAAAAAAATGGACCCAAATTTCATCAAAGTGAATTGCCAAAATGGAAAAGACCAGTTCTGCATTATGCTTTCTTTGCTAACACATTCAAACATGCCCACACACTGCTGACCATCAGAAATCAGACCATCAGCAGGAGAAACTTGCAGTGATGTGTCTTGCTCAAGGACACTTCAGCAAGTGGCTTCAAGAGCTGGGATTGAACCCTCAACCTTTCTGTTGAGAGGTGATGAGACTACCACTGAAGTTCTGAAGTCACAGCTACCAAAAATAATGAAATGTCCAAGGTCACACAATAATTTTAAAATAAAAAGTCCTGAAACTCCAATCACTAGACTTATACATTGACAAACCACTAATTTAGGCACCGTTTACATAATAATGGTTTTAGGATAAAACACAAAGGTGTTAGGCCTCTCTTTAACGTAGAAACGAGGTTCTGCACAACAGCAACCCAGAGAGGAAATTTTGAAAACAGCCTCCAGAGTGGAAATTTTCTGAAACACTGCAGCTACCTTTGCTGTGTAAATTGCAAGCTGGAGTTTTCAGTGGAAATACTGATGTCACGCTCTACTTTGCACATGCAAATGACACTTTTAATTGTGGCAACTTATAACCCCCATTTCAATGATGCTGAGAAGTTGTGTAAAATGTGGATAAAAACAGAACACGGTGATTTTCCAATCCTGTTTAACTTATTCAGTTGAATACGCTAATAAGACATGATACGTATTGTTCAAACTGGTAAACAATATTTGTTTTGTTTTTGGGTTTTTTGCAAATATTCACTCATTTTGAACTCAATGTCTGCAACATGTTCCAAAAAACCCAGACAGGGACATGTTCCCCACTGTGTCACATCACCTTCCCTGTTAACAACACTTAATAACTGAGGGCACTTTGGAAACTGAGGAAACTAATTGTTGGAGCTTTGGAGCTGGAACTCTTTCCCATTCTTGATTGATGTACAACATCAGTTTTTCAGCAGTCCAGGGTCTCTGTTGTCGTATTTTATGCTTCATTTTCAATATGAGTCAGGTCTGGACTGCAGGCAGACCAGTCGAGTACCTGCACTTGTTTTCATGCATTCTGCATAATGTGCAAAAAGGGCCTTAGTTTGAATGCTAGCAGCCATGTGGTGGTGCTAAACTAATCTGAACTCTGTGAAGAGGTTAGAAGAAGGGGCATAGCTAGATAACACCCACACGTGCTCATAACAGTTACTTACTGGGTTGCTAAGGTTTGTCTCCTAATTAGGACCAATAGGAAAGTAAAATGTTGGCAAAAGTTGTTCCTCAATGCTACAACATTAACTCAGGTTATTTTTGATATTTTTATGTCTGGAAAAAAAAATACAGTACAGGCCAAAAGTTTGGACACACCTTCTCATTCAATGCAAAATGTAGAATTTACATTGTAGATTCTCACTGAAGGCATCAAAACTATGAATGAACGCATGTGGAGTTATGAACTTAACAAAGAAAGGTGAAATAACTGAAAACATTTTTTTATATGAAATGGTTTTCGCTTCACAGCTGTGCCTTATCAGGGTTAATTAGTGGAATTTCTTGCTTTATCAATGGGGTTGAGACCATCAGTTGTGTTGTGCAGAATTCAGGTTAATACACAGCCAACAGCCTTATTAGACAACTGTTAAAATTCACATTATGGCAAGAACCAATCAGCTGACTAAAGAAAAACGAGTGGCCATCATCACTTTAAGAAATGAAGGTCATTCAGTCCAGGAAATAGTCATGAAAATTAAGAAGACCCATTGAATGAGAAGGTGTGAACAGACTTTTGGCCTGTACTGGATAAATATTTATTTTCCTTTCTCAGCACCATCTTCATCATTCTTTCTTTTCGCTGTTTGTTCAGCCTTGTGTCTTTTACATACCCAGAGTGCTTTGATGTGTGATGTGACCTCGGCGTTACTCTCTTTTGTCTTCAGCCTCACATCTGCATCCTTGGATTGGAATGGAGGTAGAGCAAAGCATAGGTACACATCAAACACAAAGACTCAGTCAATTACAAATGTCTCACAGCCACATATAATTTGTTTACTGTACTGTAAACACTGCATTCCGCCTGGTTACTGAGACAAAAAAGCACTTGGGACCTCAAAGAGAAAAGAGTGAGTGAATGCAGCTGGGAACTGAGAGAATCTCTATTTAACGGCACACAAATCTGCCTGTGAAAATGCAGCTTACCTTGGGTCATCGCACCCGGCTCCATGGGAAGAGATCTCGCCAAATCAGTGATTAAAAACACAGACATGTAGGAGGAGGATTGGTTCCTTCTGACTGAACACACTGTGATATATTCATCAATACTGCTAAAGCCATGCAAGCAAGGCCACAGATGGTTCAGCTGCTT
>RPOG01004368.1:0-45793 GCA_008086565.1 Thalassoma bifasciatum
AGGGTCACTTGAGTTAAAATTAATATCATTGCTTCCAACTAACTTGAAGCAATTTCACTTGGTAGCACATTTTAAAGAGGAGACACCTTTTGTGAGATCAAATAATATTATTAATAGAATAAATAAACTGCTGTCAGTATGACTGGCACTATAAGAGGGGTGCAGTGGCACTTTGGGACATGCACTGATAAAATCAACAGATTTCTTCAAGTTTTCATCAGTCTCCTTTCACCAAGTGTGTAAATTACTCCTGACCTTTCTTGAAAAATAGCAATTTTTCTCCATTTCTAAAATGGTAGTGGTCAAAGTTGAACTAGTTTGACATTTCTCTGTTCAGATTACGCTGTTTTTTTGAAAAGACCTTTGGGCTAATACCACTTTCAGGTGCATTTCATGAAGTCGTTCCTGTGCCAGGGCCTTGATATTGAGTATTCTGCTCTTTGTCGGGATTACAGTCACGTCATAAACGACAAAGAGTCATCACTGAAATTGTAAGCTCCACCTGTTCTTTGTGTGTTTCACTTTTCTTATAGACTCAGGAGTCCTTTTAATGGGATTTTAGGGGGTAAGGCTTTTTTCTGCATGATCACACTGAGGGACTGTGTGGATTAGTTCTGTCACCTGTGAAAGTCATTCAGTTCCTTTTTCCTGCTACCAAATGAGAAACATCATACCTTGTTTCTCTTGTTCTCTCTGAATTCTACACACAAAAAATGTAATGGCTTTCCTCGCAAATGAAACATCCCAATAACTTTATGTACTATAAAAGCTTTGGCAAGTTAAAACATAAGAAAACTGCTAATTTTGAAAGACCTTTCAAAGTAGAAACAAAAGAGTAGGAAGATAAAGAAGCTTCTTTAGAGGCAAATACTTAAAGTGTCAGAATCACCCCTGAAGTGAAAACCACATTATACTTTATCATATGCACTTAACATGTTCATGGTGTGACAGTGTGTTTTTACTGGAGGAAGTATGGTCCAGCAGAGGGAACCATTTATCCTTCTAATGAAAAGGGATAATATCATCAAGCTGAGCTCATTTCACACAGAGGAGAGGAAATTAAATTCTGTCATACGTCTATGAACACTTCAATAGTGCTGCCAAAGCTTCCTGACTGTCAGACGTCTAAAACAATCCCAAAGGACAATAGTCGACATATAAAAATCCAAATAATGTGATTTTGCTCACTTGACGTTGAATTCTACATGTTAGTTTAGAGCAAAATAAAAATGAACATTACCCTGTTACTTTGGCCCTTTGACAATACTCCTTTTTGCCATTAGGGGGAGCTATAGTAACAGAGCAGTGATTTAAAGCATTTAAGGAAAGGTGCTGCTTTACCATACAGAGGAGCAGGATCTAAAGTGAAGTAAAAAAAAAAGAAAAAAAAAAAGGCAGTGATTTAAACAGAGCAAAGCAGATAACTAACACTGAAATAGTGTCACTTCTCAGAACAGGAAACTTGCTACTTCCACATTGTTTCAAATGGGAGTTTGAACATCCTGAAGCAGCACAAGGTTTTATTAATGACGTTCCTGGAAAGACCAAGTCTTCTCGCTTTCAGAGAACCAGGCTTTTGAAGGCACTCATAGAGCATTGCTTTATTAAGCTATCAAATTTCATTCACTTTATGTTAAAGGTCTCCATTTTCTTGAGTTGAACGACTGTCAAAATAAGGCATTTCACTGACTCAACCTTTCCCAACCCAACTCTTTATTCAACTTTTAAAACACTCTCATCTATCAGCTGATGCGCGCGACTAAATTTCACATCCGCTCCCCCCTTTTTGAATAATCAAACTTTGCCAAAAACATTTTTGCAATGTAAACACAGATAACTTTAATTTAGAAATCCACTGAAATGCACTTATCTTCAAACTTCTCCCTACCGTAACTTCCAGACTTCATTCATGATTTAACCCTGTGGTGCATAGTGGTCACTTTGGTGGACACACATTTAAAAGTTATTTACTCCTAAATTCAATGGTTCATGTGGTGGAAATTCATATTAGCCTGTGTCAGGATATTTTTATTCTTCTTAGGGCCTGAAAAAATGTTTTCATTTTTTTCCAAACATATATACATATTAAAAAAAAAAGTTATTGACAAACTTTTAAGGGTGAAAAAGCTTATAAACTATAAATTATTCAGTGTTTAAATGGATGAAAGAGAGTTAAAATGTTTCGCAAATGTTGTTTCATGAAATTATAGAAAGAAAAAAAAAAGGAAGGAAAAGAAGTCAAACAAGAAATAAGCCATGTTTACATTTAGTTCACTGTTTTATGTTGGATGCTCGGTAACAAATATTTGAAAGAAAATGGAAAACTGTTCTTCACACCTTTAGACAAATAAAAACACTCAAGGGAAAAATCCTGACACTGACTTTCATAATTCATGCATCAGAGGGTTAAACAAATTTTGTTTTCAACGCTTGTTTGTCTGAATTTCAGCTGGGCAATCAAAAATTCAGCAGAATTCTTTTTATTATGTTTTATTTTTCGTTTCAGCTTTATCATCCAATGCATTTGGCTCGTCATACACTTCCAACTCACTTTTTAAAATGTATATAACATTCATAAGACTTTCCCTTTGGGTCATTTGAAACACATGCATGTGTCTGTATGATGGTGTTGATGTTTTACATTATAGCACATTTCTCCTCCCACTAGCACCAGCATGTAAACTTGTTTTCTCTTTGGAGATAATCATTAATCTCATACATAAATTCTTCGCACGGTAATGTAAAAAGCTGATGAATAAATTCAAGACTTGTGCAGTGTTAACAGATGCTAATGTGTCTGATGTTAAGGTCACACAGAGTCCCTGTTTAAAGTTTGACTGGGGAAGAGGTTTTGTCGCTAAGCAGGAAAGCAGGGATTCGAGAAAACAGCTGCTCTGTCTCCTGGAAACAGGAAAACAAATCTGGAAACTTAGGAGCATAAAAGTCGTAAACTAACAACACATGATTAAGGAGAAGATATTCAATTAACACAAAAGTCAAGCCATTTAAGTAAAAAACAACAATAACAAAACAGTTTAAGTTCGATTAAAGCAAATGGTAACTGTGTAAAAATAGCATGCAGCCTTTTAACATGAGTGTGACGCATTAAGTTCATGAGGAAGCTGCAACAAACCAATCACAGAAAAGAGAGAGTGAGAGGCGGGTCACAAAGGCTGCAGCTCATTACAGTCTCCAGGAGAACAAACCCTTCACAGACCTTCAGTCGTCCACTGAGCTGATTGAATGTAACGTGTAAAAGCTGCAATGGTAACACTCCAACAACATGTTCTGCCACGCCAAACTAAATGCTTCTAGTTGCAGTCCACTGGAGCATGATTGAAAGCAGAATGAGAGAAAAATACAGAGGCCTGACCACACACCTGTATCCGTGCACATGGTGCCGGCAGGTAAGTGGAGCTACGGGGGAGCAGTGGTCGGAAGCTGGTGACCTCTTACCACATCAACTTAACCTGACGTCTTAATCTAGGACAGCTGAAGCAGTGAAGCCATGTGGGCTCTAAGTCTTCTTTCAAACAGCTGCAACACATCCACCTGCTAGTCAGCTAACCATGCCTCAAATGATGCCAATTTGAAAACAAAAACAAAAACGAAAAATAACTTGCATCACGGAAAAAATCCACCCCCACACAGTCAGCATAAATGAAGTGAAGAGCTAGTGATTCTGAAATCAGTGTTTGTACCAGGCTGTAAAAATGTCATTTTTTTTTCTCAGTTGGGCATTTTATAACAGCCTCTAATGGGGATCTCTTTGTTTTTGTAGTGAACCCCAAGTGGACGCTTAAGGAACTGCAGATTTCGCCCTTGTCTACACAGAATGCTCTTGCTTGATAGCAACTTTCAGCATTACGACAGAAACAATCAAAAAACAAAATATAACTGAAAAGAACAGTGAGAAAAATCCTTAAACACCACCTTTTATCTACAACCTGATAGGTGCTGGGTCTGGGTGTGTACATTATCAATGCATCATGAGAGTAGGAGAGGGTTACTTTTCTGACGTTTCCTTCTTTAAACCCAAAAAGTCAGAGGGATCACGAGGCCTCGCTTTCATGGTCTGTATTCATACTGAAAATCAAGATCAAGCCAGCTTTCACCCTTCTACTCCACAGGAGGTTTCCATTCTCCCTGAGCTTGCCTGAGGACACCTGCGTTATCATTTGACAGGTGCACCGCCCCTCTCTCACTATGTATTTCTCACTATGTAGTTTATTCCACACATTTCTTTTTCATTCTGGGAACAATGCTGGGATACAACTCAGAAAGAAGGACATAATTGTGCATCTGCATTGTGTATGATATATAAAAAATACAGTGTACAGATTTTTTTCTTTAAGCTTTAAATTCCTCTGAAATTTTTCAGGTTGATATTCTGAAAATGCACGCAAGACTTGAGAATAATTTGCTAAGCACCCTCTTAGTTTATATTTCAACTGATTTTACAGATTTTTTACTTTTATTGTTAACATATCACATTACACAGGTTCATGTAGCAGTAATATTAATACATCAGCACCAGGTATAAAAGAATGTAATTTGACGTGTGAACCTTTTAAGTTTGAATATAATTTGATGACAGGGGAATCATTTTGATTGGTCAATTTTTGCCTCCAAACAAACAGGGGTTTGAATGTTATAATTCTGTACATGACTTGACCATAATAGCGTTTTATCTGCCAAAGCACATTATTAAGCATTTAACATTTTGTCTCTGGCAAAGAAAAATGTGACTAAGCCTTTGAGTATTTTTGTGTGTTTTGAGAAATTTTGTGTTGGGGGAGTAAAAAAAAAAATCACAAAAACAGATGGTTCCTATCCTCTCTTCTACCAGTTTGGACCTCAAAGCCACAGAGGTACATCAGTCCCTTTGACAGCTCAAAACTTGCTTTCGAAGTTATTCTTCCGACATGTGATAAACGTGATAAATAAATGTGTGTTGAAACAAAATAAAATTACACTGGGTTCAGAACAGCTGTATAAGGTAACTTCCATTAAAAAAAAAACCTATTATCTTTTACTAAGAGAATCATTTTCTACCTTATTTACCGGTATGTTGATGAAACTGTTTAATTTTTGACTTTTTTTATTTTAGGAATACACAATAAATAAAAATCAACTAGAATTTTTTGCAGTTTTATTGAGGAGGTTTAATGTCAGTGTTATGTACAGTATTGATCTTTATATTGTCTTGTATCTATGTTGTAATGCATGTGTTCTCTGGACTATGGCACAATGTGTCAGGACAAGTTTTGATGTGAGATCTGAAAGTTAGATTTTGACCTAAAAGTCTGATGTTTCTGGAGTTGCGTGGTGACACTCTCAAACATCAAAAACAGATCAGTAACTATCGGAGATCTCAAACTAATGTGCAACGAAATATCCCCCTCTTTTATTTTATTTATTAATTTATTTAGCCTTGTTTTTCATTTTTCTCTTGATGCCTGGTTTGATAGACTCTGAAACACTTATAATCAAGAACCAATCAGTTAATGTAAGGTTTCTATAGCGTATTTTTATTTGGAGAGACTTTCATTCAAAACTTTTTATACTTTCTTGACCTCTTTTATTTCTAATGAAAGACTTTCTAATATCTATGATTTTATATTGTGGAATTGCAAACAAAGCTATGTTATGTCAAGTTATAAGATGTTAAATAATTTGAATTTAATATTGGCCATTTGCCCCTCACTAGCACCCTCTTCTGCTACATCAATAACTAATGTAATACCATGTGAACTGAAACAACACAGTAGGCTTGGTAAGTATGTATTAATGTTCACTTTTCCACATAATATGTGTCTAATACATATAGGCCAGAGAATTAGGTCATGTTGTTGCTGAGTCTTGCTTCAATGATTAGAATCTGACCATGCTGACTCAAATCTCTGGTGTTTCCAGACAAAAATCTCAAAGTGAAAACTGAGTTCATCAGATAGAGTCTGGCTGATTGATGCTCCCACTTCTTCTCACTTTGATAAGAGAAAACGATGTCAATCCTAAATAGGCTACTACGCTTTTTTTTTTTTTTTTTTTAACTTTGGTATGCTTAGTTAAATTGCAGGTAAAAATGACTCACACTGAGAACAGAAGCTTATCTGTGTAACCCTGTTTAATATCACGTATGACTTACAGCTGTCCTTTTCAAGAACATGTTTTTTTTTTCAAAGTGCTTTCCCTTCACACAGATTTCAGTGTGTAAGAACGGTGTAAGACACTGCACCTGATTTATTTTTGCTTGGTGTGTCGTGCTCTGGCTGAGGTAGATTAAATGTAACATGCATGAAAGATGTTTTCATTTTCAAGTGAATCATTATCAAATATGCAAACTACGTTCACGGTAAAAAGGTTTACGATGTATTATTGGCTGATTACGTTTGAAATACCAAAATCAGCCGTTCTGATTCCAACAAATGTTCAATCACTCCTTTGTAACTCTCTGTGTCTGAGATTCAATGTATTCAAATCGCTGCTCGTTGTTCCTACTCTTTAAATGTCACTGGAACATGTCTTACAAACGGTATGTGACTGATCTTTCGCAGAGACAGTATACTCCCACACTGCCGACATTTTCCTTCTCGTCTGACCATAAAAACAAACAGACTTTGTCAGAGAGGCGCCTTTTTCTGACCGATAAAAACCTTCTTTGGGTAGCTTTTAACTAGCTGTTCAATATTAAATTGATGTGACACGAAAACACCAGCGACTGGCATGGGTACGTGGTGCACTATTTGCTGATGGGTTGATGTCTGGCAGCAGGGGAAATATTCGCTGATACTGATAGTCAAATGAAAATTGGTTCAGCCCTGGTTATTATTACCATACCTCTAAGCCTGCTGGGTTCAAATAAGGTCACACAAGAGAGAAGCTGTTACAGTTTTCAAACTGGGGCTCTGTCTGACACCAATCAATGAGTTAGTGAAGCCACAGCTGACACCTAACTGCAAGTTATTATGCATGTTAAACATTTCCTTACAGATTTAGGCCCCATTTACACGACAAAGCTTCACAGAGTATCACCCTAAAATGCACTGCAAAAAATCTCTGTTCACACGGAAACACTGAGGGGCTTAAAACGCTGTAGTTTGCATGTCAGGACTGTAGATGGCGATATAACTGGTGGAGTTTTATCTACAACAAAGGTTTGGAGGCTGAAGAAGAGGTGAGCTAATCATCTGAAGTTTATACTAAAAGCTTTTCCTCTGATTGCAGAAGAAGTGTGATGAATGCAACATTTTGAAAGGTAGCACAAGAATGAAATGGTAGGTTGCTATAGTTGTTCTACCTCAATTGGAGCTGGGCACAGCGGTGGTTTAATGCACATGCCCAAAGCTGAGTGTGACGTTAGCATTTTCACTGAAAATGCCGACTTGCTGTTTACATGGCAAAGGTGGAAATAGCGTTTCAAAAAAATTCCACTATGGAGGATGTTTTCAAAAGTTTGTGTTTTAGGGTAGCTGAAACGCCTTTTCTGTGTGAACCGGAGGCTGAAACGCAACAATACTTTTTTTTTTCACCCTAAAACTGTTCTTGTGTAAATGGCCCCTTAGAATCAGCCAAGGGAATGAACTCCTCTCTGATTAACCTTATTGTCTAAGTGAGTGCATAAACTTAAGCTTGCACCCCAGTTATTGAAACCACACAAGGTTAAAGGTTTCAGAAAACGTCCCAATCACACTTAGAGACACTTTGCTGAAGTGTACATGTAGAAAAAGAATCAGATGCTTGAATGATTCATGCACAGGTCCAAACTCAAACTCCCATCATTAACTCACACGGTTTGACTCCTGAGATGAGTCTTTCTCTAAGTGTAATAGGAGTACAACTAGTGGTACCCAGGCTCCCACTAGCCGTATACAAATGTCAAAGTTTTGAGATGAAACATCAATATTTTGAGATGTTAAAATCAAATTTTGAGACCATCGGAAATTTTGACCTCATTGTGCAAAAAATAAAATAAAATCACAACAAAGCTGTTTTTTTTAAATTAAATTTTACATATTTTGACTGGTAGAAATAAGCTTCTATACATTATTTATGTTAACTTCAAAGAGAAAAGGAGTGTTTTAAATAAATGTATGGGGTTATGAAGTTACTTTGTTGTCATTGAGTATCTTTGGGTATTCTCTCCAAGAGGCCGGGTTGGGGGTCCTCTTTTTGTGTTTTTACAATATGGTCACTCACCTTAATATATTACAAGTTCATCCTTCACTGTGCCACACAAGATATATCTTACCTGACCTGGCCTGTTTCCTGCATGTCACTTCCCACTCTCTCCCCCTTTCCTTTCCTACCCCTACTCTATCCACTCACCTATCCAATAAAAGGCACTAAAGCAACAACAACAACAAAAAGTAAATAACTTAAAAATAATACTAATCATTGACTTTAATTGAATTCAAGTATCATAACATTTTTTATGTGTTTTACTCCAGGCTTATCATTTTAATACTTACTGTTTTATGAACGCTTACTTTTCTGCCCAGAATCATTATATAAGAAAAGTTAAAACTGTTTGCACTCTGACATGTTAGATAACATCATTTGCATAAAGTTAGTCATAATTACTGTAACTGATGTGTCTGATTTCAGCAAATACATCTGCTTATCACGTGTCAGCGTCTTAAAAACTGATTATTCACAGTATTTGTCCTCAACTAGCCTCCAGTCTATTCCCTGTAGAGACACTTTCAGACAGTCATGCTCTGGTCTCCACGGGAATCCGACCTGTCTGCGGCTTTGGGAATAAGAGACCCCCATGTAACCTAGTCGATCGCCGAGCAGAGAGGAGGCAGACCGGGTCCACACTCTCTGATCGGTTTCTCTGTGTCAGACCAACTTCCCAGAATAGCAACTCGGGCGGGCTGCGCTGTGTTGAGCTCTGCTGTGGAGGAGATGGAGGAGGAAGTCAGTGCAGCGGTGGATTTAACAACTGTTGCTTTTTTGCTGCGGAACCAAACTCGCTTTGTGTCGGCGCGCTGCGTGGCGCATGTCGGGTTAGAATGAAGTCTGCTCCATACCGAGACATTCAGTCTGGATCAATGTGCAAGTTCATGGGATTACATAAAGTCCTACGTGTTTAAGGTAATGAAAAAGACAACGAGGGGAAACACACGTGCATGAATCGCTTTTCCTGGATTTACTGACCAATGTGTCGCTGCTTTACTGTAACCTGTCAGTATTATTCGACAGAAATAGAATAGAGACGCTTGAGAGCTGCTGGAGGCGCATGTCTGCGGCAAAGGCAGACAAGGAGCGTCTGTCTGCTGAATGGAGAGCCAGACGGGCTCTGCTGTAGACTGCGGTGATCGGATAACCTGTTGAATTGAAGCTGTCAGTCAGCTCCATGCCAACACAGCCAGCAGAAACCACTTAACACGAGAGGCACAGCGCGTTGTCAGTGAAAACAGGCATCTCGTTTTAGCAGGTGATGCTTATTTCCAGAGATGGGCTGTGTTGTCTGACAGGTAGATGCACTCTGTCTTCATTGATGCCAGTTAAAAATAGTTCTGCCTTCTCACCCTATTTTAATTAGTCTACTTCAAGTGAGTCACATGGTTAAATGTTAAAAGTGAATTCAGGAAAGCTTAAATCAGATTAATTTGAATTGTTTCTGTCTTCTGTGTGGTCACATGCTGCACTTTAATGGTTCACTCCAGTATTCCCATTTCAACCATCAAAGCGCGCAAAGATCTGTCCTTCAAACCTCGAGTGTCATCTCCACAGCAGCTCTCAGACATTTCCTGCCCACGGATTTCCAAGTGTTGAAAAACAGCTTGGCTGCTCCCAGTCGCCATGGCTAATTCCTTAGGAACCGGTGGATCCAGTTTGATCCATCCCTCTCTTTCTTTCCAACTTGCTGAGTCTTCCCCCCTCTCTCGATTTTCTTTCCTACTTCGTGCTCGCCTCTGATCATTTTTTGTAGGACTCCTTGTAAGACATGTTTTGAAGTTTGAAGCCAGCACACAGCAGCTCGGGACGGTTGGGACGGTGTCGGTGACGGTGTTGAGAGCTCGACTGGACGCGCGCAGAGGAGGCTTTGACGCAGCAGGAGTCACCTGTAGGATTTTCTAGATGCGCGAAACTTTTCTCTGCTTTTCACAACTTTGCCTAAATTCATATTCTCATAAGTGGTTCTCAAAAATCTATCCCACACAGATATTTCTTTGATAGATATTCCTGGACAAATCAGTCTTTGTAATTCTGACTTTTTTTTGGTTTCCTTTAAGGGAGGTGGAGACAGCTCAGCACCCCCTACCTCAGTCCTTGACTGAATTCACCAACCCAGTTTTGTGCAGTCAAGACGCTAAAAGGTATGGGTATGAATCTATTTCTCAATTTTTATTATTAAACAACACTTTCTCTATTTGCTTGTTTTTTTTCACCTTAAATGTGTAGCTGATGATGCTTTTCTCATTAACTAACAGAGAGTAATGTAAAGGAAAGTTAAATTTTAACTAATTCAATGGCAATTTTACTGTATATTACTGTAGCAGGTGAGTACAATCTACAAAAACGTAAACATCTTAAATATTTTAAGTGTTATGCTTACTTTAAATACATTTTGCACTGTGTAAAGAAAAGTTCTGCAATGACATTTCCAGTTTAAGAAGTGAGCGGTTGTTGCCTCTCAGGAAACTTATTCTTACCACATTTGCCTCAAGTTAATATTTATTATTATTTGAACTCTAAATTTAAAGTTATAAGTCATATCTACTCTAATATATTACTGTGACAATAAATAGTGGGATAATGATGAGCCATCACTCGTAATTTCTCTGACTCACACCCTGTTTCAAATCACTTGTTAACAATAATGTCCTTAAGTCTTCAAGAACCTGCAAAATCTTTCAAAAGACTCATGCATTTAATTGTATCCTGCATAGTTGTATGTTTTGCACAGATTTGAAATCTTATTTATGTTGTTCTAAAATGTCCATTTTGATTTATATGGAAATTTAGCGGTCTGTTCTATAAGTAAATGCGTGCATTATTATATTAGTAGTCTTGCTTATGATATACAGGAACCGCATGGTTAGAATAATCAGTTGCATCATTTCTGCAGAACATTTGCTTGTCATCACAAATGGAATAATTGTGCAAGTTCTTAGGAATAAAATGCAGAACGCAATCGTCAACGTGTCTGCTGTATTTTTATTTACTTCTATCTAAACTGCAGAGTTTTGTCAAGAACCCGCAACTAAAACGACACTCATTTAAAACAGTTCACACGGTGGTTTGCTAAAAATATCTGACTACTTCTCCAATAAGTACTCAGCACAGACCACTGTCACATTTGTAATGCATGTATGCACAGAGGAATTCATGCACATTAAGCTGCTTAATTGTTTTAAATTTGCATGTTATCATTGTATAAACCATCACGTCATGCAAAAAGGTCAGAATATTGTTATGAATTCATCAACAAACGTAAATACTGGTTGCAAAAATCTTTTTAACATTGTTTTCTCATTAAGTTTTGGTTGCACTGCTTTTGAAAGTATTAAAAAAAGATGAAAATTGCAGTCACTCATCTTTGTTTTTTGTTTTTGTTTTCCTCTGCAGGACTCCCAAAGCACTTGAGATGGAGGCTCCTGATGGCCACTGTGCTAGTAAGTGACCTTCACACCGTGTTGACCCCTACTTTACAACCAGGACTGATTATGAGCTGTATATTGGAGTATTTTCTCTGTACACTGATGCTGATGATTATAGCTATGATGGTGATGATTTCAACCATGTGCTATGAGGTTATTGTGATGACACGACAGACCTGATTTGACCGCTACATCTCTTTCAACACAGCGCTGTCCCCAGAAAAACAAAAACAAATTTCTTTGCGAGCACAACACCAGAGACATTTCAAGGGATTTTCCCCTAGCGCACATTTTTTGGTCTCTTCACATCCTGTTGAATGCAGCAGATACTGGATGCTCTTTGTGGTCCTCCATTGCCCTTTGCTGGTTTCCTCTGGGCAGGTCTCTTGCATATCCTCCTTGCCTCCCTTGAAGTTTGCAGTGCAGTGCAGATTTGTAAACAGGTCGCATGTTATTTGTGATATCATCGGGGATTTCAGGTCTCCATTGGGGGTTCCTGCTTAAAGGAACACTTTGCAGGCGGGGTAGGGGCGGTGGTGGAAGAAAAAATGGAGGCTCTTCCTGTTCCTTTCTATCCGTGGGTCGCTTCTGAGATGACACTCAG
Organism: Thalassoma bifasciatum; assembly: GCA_008086565.1. Lineage (NCBI taxonomy): Eukaryota > Metazoa > Chordata > Actinopteri > Labriformes > Labridae > Thalassoma > Thalassoma bifasciatum. The sequence continues at coordinate 12,217 of RPOG01004368.1, forward strand.
TTCCGTTAGCACGAGCCATCGGAAAAATGATTGCAAAGGAGGATAGCTAAGTCTATACTTTACATACTTTATTATATGCATATGTTTGAAGGCTCTGCTATTTCTTACTTAATACGAGCCTCTCTCATATGTAACTATAAACCTCAGTTTGGCATCGTAAAAAACAAAAGTATAATTTCTCATCCACTTTGGTTCCCAAAAGTAGCAGCTTCTCACCCCATTTGGTATTTCATGACAGTTTGACATTGAACAATGAGCAGTTCTGCCAGAAATGATGGTTTCTTAGTTTGTGTACTATTTTTGATTCATTATTCCTAACTCTTAACTGTTTAAGAGTCGCACAATTTACATTAAGTTTCATATATATTACATAAAAAAACAACACTAGGGGGCTGAATGTCATACAAAATCTACGGCCTAGTATCTTACCACATCTAATTGAGACAATTTAGTGAAAAATACCCCAAAATCTGTTACTCAAGGTCAGTGATAATTAATAGTAACTTTTCTGAAGACTATTCCATGTTGGTGACCAAGTGATGGCTTCTGTTTCAGATCACAACAAGAGATATTACATTAAGCAAAAGTTTTCTTTCAAGCTTTCAAACCATAGCTTCACTGCAAATCTTGTCTTTGGATTTCCGTTCAGTGACATTTCTAAGGGGGGCTCGCTGGCTTTGACCACATGCTCACCACACTGACAACGCTAACTTACAGCTAATGTTTGTTCAGTTCCTAGAATGGCTGTTTGGGGACACTGACACTCAATTTGGAATAAGTTGTGACTGGTGGCCGCAGCTTTGCTTATGTGCACGTTCCTTTATGATGCATGTGCACGAGGCAGGTTTGAGAGTTTTTTGTTTGGACCAATGACCTTTTTTAAGTCACATCTGGCAACACTTTAAGTCTGGAGCATGAACATGCAGTTGACCCTGGGGGACATTGATAGAATTAACTCCAATAAAGCTGAACACTTCACACACATCCATACTTATGTACACACTTGTAATATTTCTTGCAATATTACAGCAAATGTCTGCATAGCTTTTGTAGCTGCTACGTTGGTCTAATAAATGTACAATTCAGCAGCACAGGTGTAAGCAATTGAAGCGATTTCTTGCATAAGTTCACTCGTCTCCAACTTTATCAGAACTTACTTTATTACTTACTTAGATATTTGCATTAATTAATGTTTCTACTATGTTGTCATGGTCCATTGGTTAGAATTGTTTATGACTCAGAATTGTGGTGTGAGACAGAAGCACTAAAAGCACATTTGATTGTGAATGGTTGAAAATATTTGTGGTTTCAATTTCTGATGTGCTTTTAATTTTGTAGAAATTACATATCAAAGAGGTTGCAGTTTTAGAACTCAGAACAGTTTTGCCGTTGTACAAAAAAATGTGGTGAGGCTGAACTAATCAAGCAGCAGTGAAATAAACAAACTTTTCAGACGCATATTTTCTTCTCAAGGTAGCATCTACCCTTTGGATTTTAACGGTCATCGTATACTGTTACTGTTAATTATTGCCCCTGTTTTTATCATCGCCTATCTCTATCACACAGGATGTTGTACTTGGGAACACATACTTTTTTCACAAAACCATCTTTTGCCTTTATCACACACCATCATATTTTATCGCGCATACACTCTTTGCCTCACGTAGATCATTCCACCCATTTTAGCAAACACTAGCACGCAGTCACACCATCTTTCAGCTTTATCATGATACCAAAACACAATTTCTGCTCGTCTTTCCTGTGACAATTCTCACAGGTGACATTACAAGTTTCATTCCCAGATTTTCATTGTACCTGCCTTCTGTTTAGGTTGCTAACCAAATATTAAATAACTACCAGACACTATCAAGAACTCATCTATTTTTTATCATTAAATTATTCAGATGATGTGATGCGGCTTTTAGCTTGGGAATTATTGTAATGTGGCTGTCAGTGTTATAGAGATAATTTGCTCGGCTCTTTCACTTTCAATAGCTTCGTGTAAGTAACACCAGAGTTCATGAATATGAATTTCTCAACAGTAATAAACACAGTTTAACAGTACAGTGTACAAGAGTGAGTACACACTTTGTTTTACACTAAACTACAGGGCACAATGAACTCCCCATGATAAGTATTAAGACAGATATTTTTTTCATAAGTTTGAATTTATGCATGTCCACCACTTGGTCTGATTCTTTTTTTTTTTCCAGAAATGATGTAATAATGATGATATAACCAATTGTGCTCTCTTTAACAAACTACTGCCCCCTAATTTCACATGAGTAACTTGCTGACATGCTGAAAGAAGTAAACAAAATGAGCTGTGGATGAAGCAAGAGCTGCTACACACAAACACACACACACACAAATACGCACAAACACACACAAACACACACACTTTATGTGGAAGAGCTTTCTAGGTGATCTTGAAAAAAGTCTCAATTTTTGATGCATGCCTGAACATGATCCACAGCTTAAAATGAGATAAACAGCACCAAAATGCTTTTTCTCAGTTTCCAGTTAGGTTGGATAGAATTGATTTACGTCACTAGCCCCCATAACAACATCAACATAACATGCTGGCTGATAAAATGTAGCCGTGTGGAGAGAGAGCTGTTTTTTTTCTCCCTGCTGAATTCAATTTCTTGGATTCATTTTGTAGTACTGGCAAACACTGGAGCTGGACTGGCAAGCAAAAGAAAGACAATCGGGAGAGTGATAGAGCACAGACTAAAGGCTAAAGCACAGGTTAAGCTATTGTTGATAATCATTCCAACACACATGCAGAAGTTTTACTGTAGTGATCTGTCTAAACCTGAGAGTCTGTCACTAAAATGAAGAACCAGGTTATGTTCACTCTGCTTGGGGAGGTTGGAGTTGGTAGATGAGCACTGGCAGGACAGAACCAGAATTTGCTGATGTTTCAAGTTAAGGACAAATCTCAAGGTACCAGGCTGTTATTAGTGCTAAGTGTAGCCAGCTATTGAATTACACTTCAAATTGAGTTGACAAAGTTTGCCTGTTGTCATGTTTCAATCAAAAACACTGTATAACTGTTGATAAAAGTGTTACCTTTTGGCCCTGTATTCAGTAAAATGTCACACTGAACACAGAAAAGTAGAGTTGTAAAGAAAATCTGCTCTCTTTTCATTTACTTCAAAATATACACACTCCTTATTAAGCATCATTACCTCACAATAGAGGTACAAATGCTCATGGGAAATGGAGTCTTTATCCCAGAAAAAGAGGCAAAATAAAAATAATGAGCTGCTTGTGTTGTCCTTGTAGAGGAAAGCTCCTGCCATTTTTACCTTTTGCTATGGAACCCATTAATAAAAATACTCAACTCTAGTTATGTTTTGTGACTATGAAATACTCTCATTTCATTTAATTCTTTAGACACATATAGTCTCTAGATAAACAGTTTTAATTACAATTTGATCACTAATGTTTTGAACATCAATTAGTTTCAAGTGAGAAACACTTGCTTGACCAGCAAGCTAACTCAGCGTTACATTGGTAAGCTGAATTAACAAACTGGTGTTTTCTGCCTCACTCATGCCAGAGTTCTTCATTGCTGTATTACCAGGATGTAAACAATCACAGACAGCTGTGTTTGATTTTTGTGCTGTATGTCAACTTGATCTAAGTCACAGTAATTTATCCCCTCACAGCAAAATGGATTAAGGTGTCAACTCATAGGTCAACTGAGTAATTTGTAAAGAGCAAAGTGCTTTGAATTCAGTGTCTGAGTATTTAAAAAAAAAAAAAAAAAAAACCTCTCACATTTTCCAGTCTGTTTATGACTTGTATGCTTGGTCAGTCGTGGTTGTCTGCATTTGTGTGTCTGTGTGATATGAATCTGTCTCTTCAGGAAGGTTCAGAGTTTGACAGGAAAAACCAGCTCCCAAACAGTCTGTATCCAGTACAGAAAGGAGGGCCATGTGACTGTGGAAAAGAATCTTTATGAAGTCCTCACACACCTTTGAGTGACGCTTAGACATTTTGTGAGTTTAAAATGGTTTCCTCAAACACAAGTAGGCAGGTTAACCCTGGTTTAATTTTGATTTATCATGATCAAATACTACTCCTGAACCTGAATGTTATTTATAATTGGCTTCTGCGGTCCTTAAAAGAGCGTCTGAGGCTCGTAATTGCATTGACCCTTGTTAGATTCCTGAGAGGATGACTGTACTTTTGAAACCATGTAATTATTTGGTGTCACCGATGAAGTCAGCGCTTTTTACTCCTACAAGTTTCATGTGCACACAATTATTCCTTTCCATTTGCCAGCTCATTAGATTATCTCGATCTTGTGTAGTACTAAAAAAAAAACTCATTTACTGTCCTGATTTTACTGTGCGTAGTTGACTCAGCAGTAGAACCAGGGCAAACCAACCAGTGGAAACTTATATGTGTAAGTTACTTCATCATGAACCACAAAAGACCAAAACATTTCAGGTTCTCGCTTGAATATTTATAGTAGTACGGCCTCCACATCGGCTGTGAGGATGTGTGCAGCATCAGATGGACACAATATAAGTGTGGCCTCTTTCTTTGATGATTTAAGTCTTTGCATGCTGTATTTCTATTAAGGCTGGGTAATAAATTCCATATTTGATTAAAACACAATACAACCTGCTGCAGTATTATGATCTCAGACATTGCAATATTTCTTTTACCTGAAATGTGTCAGAAAACCAGATACCGTTATTGTCAGTGTTTTACGCTCTACACCATTGTGACTAAATCTGGCTCAACAAAAGAGCCAAATTGTTGGTAAATACTTTTGCAAGAAGAATAATCTAAAGGGTGAAAAGTGGCAAAACAGCAAGAAGCAGCAATAATAAGAAGTTCAAGGCGGCAAAAATTGTCAAAAAGCAGAAAAAATGGGTGGAACAAGTCAGACATTGGGATAAAACATAGAAAATGGTCTGAAAGTAGCGAAACTTTTTAGAGGCCTGACATTTCTGTTTAAAATATATTTCCCTATTAATTTTATGCAACAGTCGGATTTCTTAAGACACTTAAATATGGGTTTGCATTATTTGTAATCAACATTTCAATTCGGTGAGTCTGTATAATATATGGGTATTTTTTTTAAATGAGTGACCTAAACTCATTTACTTTTTTATGATAGTCTTCTAATTTGTGAGATGTACCTGCATATGCAAATAGAGTTTCTTTTGTGGATGCTTTTTTTTTTTTTTTTTTCCAAAAAAGCTACTTTTCTAACTTGTGTATGTGTTTTTGACAAGAATCATAAAAAACAAATAGCATCCCCTTCAATATAGCAACTGATGTTAACAATACATTATAGAGGGAACCTTGAAATAATGGCACAATAAATTGAAATTAGATTACTTTTGAAAATGGTTCAGCCTTCATCTCTATATCTGAACAACTTTGATAGATTTTATCGCTTGCGCGATCTAATATTTCATCTCAGACAGCCCCAAACTGATCACTCCGATCCAGACAACTTAACCTTGGTGCTTCTAGGCAGCTGTCCTCGTCTGCTACAGTAATGGAAAATCCTTCATGACAAATCTGGGCCACTCCTGTCTCCAGGACAGCATTGCCAAGGGATAGCCAGCGTCGGTTACCTGAGATTTCCTCCAACCCCAGCCGCTGCAACCCGATCCTGGGCCCAGGGATTGTGTCATGGACAATGTCTCCCAGTGTGCTTCACTCAGTGGGGCCGCCACTACAACAGAACAATACCACAGAAGAGGTTGTCAAACTAAGAGGAGCTGTCACAGCAAGAAGAGATCTAACACAGATTTCTTTTTCATGAATGAGGGATCATTTCAGACGCATTCAGCACTGACAAATTGTAACACAGCTTTCATTGTAGCGGTTTATAATGTAGAGTGTTGCCTATCCCTTTGATTTTTACAGGAAATTCCTTGACTAGAAGTTTAAATTTGAAAGCTTTTGGCTCAAACTGACTCTCTCTAGAGTCATAAGCTGAAGGCTAACCTTTAATAGTGCTCTCTCTGAATGATGGCTCACTGTGGTTCCTCAGGGATCTGACACCTGGGTCAGCAGGGGTGTTTGCCTGTTGCCACTGTATTGTTCCAGTGACCCTGACGAGGCGGGGGTGTAAGGGGATAAGGGATTGGTTTGCTCTCCCTCTGAGTGGACACAGGGATAATCATAGCCTGGGTTCTGTACAGAATGCTGAGAGGATGCAATCAGATCCACTTTTGCTGGACATAAGGAGCTCATATAGGTGCATTGAGACTCTTCAGTGAGTTGCCTGTTGTATTCAATGTGATGACCTCTATAGTGACCAATCAGGTTAAGATATAAAAATTTAAATAGGATTGAATTAATCAGAAAAAAAACTATGACTTAACATTTCTGTTCTCCTTTGCTTGAATGTTCACTTTAATTGTCTGTGTTTATTTCATTGGGAAAGAGAACATACACCAAAGAAAAAAAAATCTCTCAGGCCTTGTATGGAGTGCATCAATTACATGCATTCATATTTCTTTTCCTCGAGTGTGCACAGATACACAGACTTTGCAGCATAAAAGCATAATATTGCACTGTATTTATTGTACCACTAAGATATTGTACAACACAATGAAGGCTGCCCTGTTTCTGTTTGTCTCCCAGGTAACGGCCAATGCTCTCCTGGTAAGGAGAACTCGAGAATGTTGTCAACACCCAATGGACAGACGGCTCCTCAGGGTCCTAAATCCCCAATTGGTAAGTGGCCTGTCAACAGATGTACATTTCTACAGACAGCCACAGCGCTTTGGCAGTTTCCTCTAAAAGAACTGCAGCTCTCTGCCAATAAATGAGGAGATCTTTATGTTTTGAGTTGATGAAAGTCAACACTCTCACAATAAGAGCCCTCTGAGGAAAGAAGGATTACTTCATTACTTTTATGTCTATGTGAGAGTTGATTAGAGGTGTACTGACTCACTCAGTCAAAACATTTACCAAGAGTAATATTCCAGACAGGGGTGTCAAACAGGGGGGCCAAAAGCAGCCAGCCAGAGGGGGAAATCCAGCACACAGGATGCAAAAGTGGAAAAGTACTACACAGATGTAAAAATGAATGCACATTTAAAGTGTTGTCTAGATCTTAACAAGTGTTTTTGGCTTTTAAGGAGATAATATATTGAATCAGATCTAGATACAAGTGCAATTGTGTAATATTTTTTTTGTGAAAGAATAAATTATTTATTAGATGTGAACATTTCGGAAAATGAGCTTATATGGTCGGTGGGATTGGTGATTGAGAAAAGGACAGAGTTCAGGATCTAGGAATAACCATCGTAAGGATATAATATGAAAAAAGGAAATAAATCAAAAGTCTACCAATCTACCACACAGCAGTCATGAAAGTCATGATGCTATATTTTAACTTTTTAAGCCAGAACACCAGCCCAGTGTTTTGTGATAACTTGTTTTGTTTAGGTTTAAGATATTAAGCATTACTATTTCAATGAGAGTATAAGAAGGACATATTTCTCAAATGAGGTTCAGCAAGGACTTTGACGTGACAAGAAAGTGTCCACAATAACAACACCTTATTGTCAGGTACAATGTGTGGGTGACAATCTCAGATAAAAGTATGTAAAAGACATGAAACTATTCAGAATCGTTCTTTCATTTTTACACCTTCAACAGAACAACATTACTCTTTCCACAACTCACATTGAACCCCATCATACAGTTTTGGTGCCAAACCACTTTGTGTAGATTCGTTTTGTTCCCAGGCGACATGAACTCTGTGTTTTAGAGCTAATGGAGCTTTACTGTTGCAATTAAGGTTGATTTTGATTTTTTTTTTTTTATCTCAGATTTCTGTCAGTTTTAACAAATTTTCATCCCTCTCCACCTACACTGTCATGGTGGGATGCTTGTTCCATCCTGTCAAGATTTTAGTTTACAGTATGGATTATTTTGGATGCAAGGTGGATCCATATGACCCCTCAAATCAGATGGAAATTTGAAAGATGTCATTATAATGCTTTTTACATGATTGGAGTTTTAGTTTAAAAGGGTGGTGTCTTCCTTTTTTATTTTTATAATTGTTGAACAGACATGTGTGCATCAACTCCAATTGAAATCTGCAGGCAGATCTTCCATGAATGCTAAATTCTGGTGATTTAATATTGGACAAAAAAAGCTTTTAAGCAACTTGGTGGCATTAAACCAGTCAGTAAAGGAAACGTATATCATTTTGGGTATGTTTCAGAAGTGAGCAAGAGCAACTAAATAGAAATGATGATCTCTCCAGCTCAATGCTCAGCTTTTTCCTCATCCTTTTCATCACTCCCAGTTGTAACGATTCACTATTTTCATGCTTCTTCATTAACAACAAGACAAAGACAAAATCCAGCAATCAAAACAGATACTCCACCTCCATCGTCTCTAGTCTGTGTTAATATGATGTCAGAGTCACACTGTGAGTCAGGCTATTGAGAGGTCAAACAACAGATTTGACTTGATGATGTGGCAGGATTTGCAATCGATTAGTTTTAGCAATAGGTCGTCCTCTAAACCCACTATTTAAACTCCTTTTTCTTTTCTTTACTGTCTTTTATTTTTCCTTGTTAAATGAGGTTCAAATAATAGCTTTAAAATCAGCTGTCATTTTTCATTGGATTGCACCACATCAAACTGAACTGTGTTGAATAGAGCTGCAACAATGAAGTCGACGTTATCGATTGTGTTGGTTTTAAAAATTCATTGACTCAGATTTTAAAAGTTGAGTAGGCCTATTACAGATTTAATTGTTGTTGTCCTGCGGTGTAATCGAATATCAGGTGGTAAGTGCTCATCTGTAACTTCTGTTCACTGCATGGGGTGCTGTGTTATTGAACACTTTTATAGAAAAAGATCACTAAATTCATACATGAGGAATATTGACGAGGAATTATCTCTGCGGCTCTGACGGCACTCTGCCTGATGGAGGCTCTTCATCCCGGGCTTGGACCGGCTGATTGCCCCTGGTGCCTAATAACATGATTTAGAGAAATAAAAGCTTAAAAAGTCTTCTCTTATCTTTTCTCTCTGTAGACAGTTTGTTGAGATTTGAGTCACAAAGCAGTGTCAAAACTCCTTTAACTTTTTAAAAGCGAGGACTTTTCTGTCCTTCCTGAAAGAAGGTGCCCAGCTTGACAGATGGATAAAAGTCATTTGTGAAATGAGACTGGGACCAGAGGCATTGGTCATTTATTCAAACTGAGCACACAAAGGCACTGTAGATAGATAATAGATTGGCATGAACAGTAAAAACTATAAAAAGTCTAATTTGCCAAAGGAAGGTTATTCCCAGCTCCAGTAAGTGAAAGTCTGCTAGCTTAATGCTAACGTCAATGCAAAATCCCATTGATTGGCTAACGCAAAACACTGTAATGACCTTTAATGAACTTATTATAACTTCCACAGACACACAAAAACATGCTTTAGAAATGATTTGAACTGCAAGTATTCACAAGCTTCTTGATGCTTCTGGAGTTTTTCACTGTTTACTGTATGGAAGCCAGAGCTGGCCAAAACACTCAAACTCAAAAGGCCTATAAAAGGCAGCAAAAGGAAATCTCTCTGATGAAGCTCATGTAAGCCCAAACTGCACACAAAATAATCATGACTAACTGTTATTGATTCAAACAAACCTTGAATCTTATCCCACAACATCAATCTTCATTGATAAATTGTCTCCTGAGTGGATAGCAGCCACTAAGAGCTCGTCACATAAATCACTTTTACATAGGTTTTTGAAACAGAAACAGTAGTTTGGGATGACTGCAAGTGACAGTTAGTGGCAGTAGCACAGAAAGCCTTAATCCAAAGACTCTCAAATGAAACTCAGTTACCCACACTCAGAAGAGTTACCGTCTCCCTTTCAACCCATTCTGCTTGACGCCTCTGTTAGCTTAAGCAATGCCACCGTGAAACAGCAATGTGAGAAAAGAGGAAACTGAGTGAACAGAGGGAGAAAAAGGGAAGCTGGTCTCCCACAGGTTGAGAGCTACAGGGAGGCAAACAAGGCGATAGTTTTTTTTGGGGGGTTTTTTTCACAGGGAGATGCTCTTCACCGATAAGAGCTGTTGTCATCCCTGAGGTTGCCTAACATGATTTGCTATTTGAGGTTTCGTTGCAAAAGAAAGGCTGCATCACCTCATCTGCATGAAACTCTCAGGCTGAAACATCAACTGTCCAGCAGTTTTCCAGGCAACGTGCACTCTGTCTGGTAATAAAAAGAAGATTAGAATGACATCCTTTGGGCGTAAAGTGACAGTCTGGGTGACGAGAAAGACGAAATATCATCTTCATTATGATGCAGTGCCATGTTCTCAATAGAGATCTTTCCCCCTGATATTCTATTGATTATAAGTTATACAGATAGATTGAAAAAAATGTACTGTGGTTTATCATGAGCAGCAAAAATATACCAAAACTGCATCTCCAGAGACAGATGTAAAGAGCTGAGTAGCAAGGACGTTCAGGTCTGCTCCGTGTTGCCAGGATACAGCAGGCGAAGACAAGGCTCAACGGCATTGTGGGTCTCGGGATAAGTATTTCTTCTGTAGAAAATGTGGCATTGGAAACATACAGAATCAGATTAAAGAATGCTGTTGCCTGGAAGAATAGGTATAAAAGAAACGCTGCTCGAATCTTTTGACAAGCCTTTGAGTGTTTCAGAGCCTGAGGGGACATCTGACGGATGCTTTCACATGGAAGGTTTTAGTAAAACAATCTCATATACCCACGCAGTCATTATTACCACGGTAATTCCTTAAACAGGATCATCAGGATGAGTAAGTTTACTTGGAGGGTGTTCAAACTTTTCCTCACTTTCTCACTTGACTTTTACACCAGTGGAATGAGAAAGAGTTGAGCCGAGAGTTAGACACTAGTTTATCTTAGCTGCATTGCAAAAAATGAAATTCAAGAAAGTATTTATGTGTTATTGTCAGTAAAACTTATCTGATTAGATAAATTTTGAGTCCAGTTAAGCTGAAAAGTAAAAAAAGGAGTCAAATTTCAAGAAAACTTTTCTTGTTCAGTTTCCTGTATCTGGATGTGACCCTTTTTTAAAAAAAATTGACAAGTTAATTCTTATCAACCCATCTGCTTGTTTTTTATTCCTACAATAAATCCAAGCATCATTTCTGCCCTTTATTACATGAAAATAATACATTTTTCTGGACTTCTCAGCTAAATGTGACTCATATTAAAACTTTTTTTTGGTCAAAATTTAGACATTAGAAATTATGCAGATTTTAGCTTTTGCAATGTGGTAGAGCAACTTATACAGAAGCTACAGGCCTTATTGACATTTTAATTAATTCCCAGCAGTCTTTAGTTCATGTGCCCCTTGGTATCCCCTGTCTAGCAAACCATCAAATCAAATTATGAAACAATATCGATCCCCTATTCACTTGACTGCCTTTGCCTTTTTCCCATTCCTAGTTTTTTTATTCATTCTGTTTTATTGACTTTTATCTTATGCGTGTATCTATATCATCACCATTTTTATAAATTTTGAGTCTTTACTTAATAATTTTACTATACTGAACAATCACAATTTTAACCTTTGACTTTTAATGTTATAATAAAGTCTATCTGTACGGATGCACCATATTGAATTTTTAATGTGCTGATATTTTACAACTCATTCAGCCGAATACCGATACCAATTTTTTTTTGCCGCACACCTAATTGTAGAGATCATCAACTCTCTTCTGCATTTAAATCAGCATACAGTAAAGTGGTGCATGGTCTTATCACATTTTTTATGTAAAATTAATTTTCTGTACAAAATGACTAAAATACTTCATTACTTAATGCACTTTCTGAGTTTATCTCAACAATACACACAACTAGGGCAAACTTGGCCAGTTTCACAATTGACCGAGTGAGGAAACATGTTGCACTGCTCACACTTTCTTTACACTCGGAACATGGTGCTGAGGCTGGGCTTTTAATCAAGTAACCAGCAGCACATTATACTATAATGGCACACATCAGTATGTTGGCCAATGGCTGATCGTTTATTTTTAAGCCAACATCGACCGATATCGATAGCGTGCCCATAATATCGTGCATCACTTTTAATCTCTTTCTATTCATTAGTCTTGCTCCATTTTTTTGTTTAAACCTTTCCTACTATTTCCATTCCCTTTTTTTACCTGTTTGTTCTTTTCACTGGTCCTTGTTGTCTCAGTCTGTATTGTTGGGTTCTTGTTCTGCCTGAACTCTCTTCTTCTGCCATTTTTTTAATGCAGTTGCTGTAATTTTTTTAGGTTGAGCTGTTAAGTTGTTGCCTTTTTATTTTTATGTGATATATTTCATGCCTTTGTTCAATATTTTACCAACTTTTGTTTTTACATGGGCTGTTATTTGTGCTGTGTCCACGCATGCACTTAATACCTGAAGTTTTGAAGGTGAGCTGCATGTATGATCTAAATCAAGTGATGTTCACCCCAACTTTCCCTCGGCTTTTCACTGCCAAAATCCCTGCATGCTGAGCCAAAGTGTAAACACAGCAGGGAGGAAAGATGATTTTCAAATCTTGTTGAGTCAATGGGGTCAACTAGTGTGATAGTGATTATTGCATGTAAAAAACCAATGATGTCCATCAATAACATGTGGCACCTACAAAATGGCTCCAACTGGCCATCTGTGATTGATATGTTGAAATTACATCTGGATTTCTTCAATGATTTTTTCAGCAGCTCCAGTGCCCAACTTTCTAAATTTCTCGATCAAATTTCTGTGGCTGGCTGTCCCGAAGTTCTCTAGAACTTTTCAGGAGTGTGTAAGAATGCAGGAGTGTGGAAATAGACTGAAGGTAATTCTTGCAAAATCACATTTACTAAAGGGAAGGAAGTTACGTTTTTCACCTCATGACATGAAGAAGTTATGAAAGGGTGGAATTAAAATGCACAATTTATACAAAACTATATGGATGCATCAGAGAGACAAACAAAAAAGTATTGTTGAATGTATTACATACTGTTTATTTCTCACTGAGTTATATCATATTCTATAGTATTAATGAGTAATACAGTAAAACCCTTTTTTTTCTCTTGAAATACAAACTTTTCCTGTTTGCTAAAAATGACAGAAGAGCCCTTTACTTATCTATTAAAGAAAAATATTTTTCACATGGTTTGTATGCAGCGGAAGATTTATAAGGCCCCTGTCTGTTCCACTAATAGTTTTTGTTCCATTGGAATTTAACAGGTTTGAGTTTTCTTACGAATATGAAACCAGTTTCTCTCTTTGACTGATATGTTTTTCACTATTTATGATCCAAGTGCTTGTTCAGACGATGAATCAAGTCTGGCTGTGTTGGTTTGTAGCCTGCGTTGTTCTCCCCTGTGGATTATTATTTTGGTGTGCTAGTTGTGTGATAGTTCTATATAATTAGACTTATTAATTGCTGCTGATTCTCAACTAGGGACTGCAGGTGGTGAATAACTTCCCGCTACTAACACTCCTACTCTCACACACACACACTCACACACACACACACGCTCACAAACAATTATACAATCTCTTACCCTTGTCATCCAGCCGGTCTCCCAATGCCTGAGAGCTGTTCTAAGCTACAGGGCCTCTGACACTCCCTTTCTCCCCAGGGACAGCCAAGAACCAGACCAGCCTGTTTCTTTCTCTTTTCTGTCTCACCCTCGTGTATCTGTACGTCAGTTCATCCAGAAACTGTCTATAAGTCAGGAGGATTCAATTGGATGCCCCATTTGGTTGAGCTCTGACTATTATTAGAAACACTATTAGAAATTCCTCTTGAATGGATCAATCAGTCAGTTTATTTATAGAGCACATTTCATACACAGAATTATAACATAAAGTGCTTGACAACCTGACCCCACACAGCAACCCACACTGTGCTTGTGCACTAAGAAAAGCTATCAAGAGATGTTGATGAGGAAATCAGTTAACAGTTATTATAAGCTAAATGAATATATATGTAGCTACAAAATACATAAACAAATAAATGAATAGAATTGTATGACTTTAAATAGATTAATATAGGTCTGGTTGAATGAATACCATGATTTCCAGACTATAAGACACTACTTTTTTCACATGCTTCAAAATAAATAAAAGTTTAAGCTCAGTGCAGGTCTTGACCCCCTAGTTCTCACACAATTTTCGCCTATGTACCATAGAGCTTATAACTGAAGAACCATAAGGTCAAAAATTCATTAGTGACACCTTATTTGAAAGATTAGGGGTGAACTCCAATTCCTGTCTTAACCATCAATCTTAACCCTCAATCTCAAAATGCGCACTCCCGCGGAGTGCAAGTGCTGTGCCGATTCTCAGAATGTTATGGTTGAGGGGCAAGTTTGAGGGCTGTATCTCCCTCAATACTGAGATTTTCCGAGACCACCCTTGGGACTAAGGGACATCCAGAATGCATTGTGCATTTCAGCAGACAAACATGGCATCAAAGAAGGCGAGCTACAGCTGCCGGTGTGTTGTTCCTATCTTTTAAGTTAGTAAACGTTACAAAGTGGTCATTTTTCTCTGTGGTAATGTAGTTGTTTATCAAGATAACAGCCTCTATAACATGCTTGTGCCAATAATGGTATAAGATGACTGGGCTAATCTCAAAAAGATGCCCAAAGCCCACGCAAAAGACATAAACACAGCTGCAGACAGCATTGTCGCTGATCCTGTAAATGCCTCTGCCTCCTCCTTCTTCTTCTTCTTCTGAATTGAGAGACTGAACGCCGCTTTGGCATAATGCTGCCCCCCACAGTCTGAAGATGTATCTGCATTGAAGGGGTGTCCCATTTCTAAGTCACAAAATAGCCCTTAACACTTGGTTTTGAGGGCTACCAAGATTGAGAGTTGAGCTTGAGGGTTAAGATTGAGGGTTAAGAAAGGAATTGGAATTGGGCCTTAAGACGCTAGTTTCAGAAAATGTCATGTTTTTAAAGTCCACATCAGGATAAATGCAGCTGAAACACTGTCGAAGGAATGGCATGGGGCCCGCCGGCGGGCCAGTGGGAACTAAGGTTGGTCCACAGATGTTGGCCCCATTGTTTAAAAGCTGCCTCACTTTGGATCTTTTTTCTCGTTTTGGTAACTTTGAAAGTCCTCGACCTAAAGACTTGAGTGTTCTCACAGGCATGTTTGATCAAAGATCAGATAAATAATGGGTGCACCACCATAAATATATTCAAAAAACATTAAAAAAACTTAAAATCCATCCTAAAAGATACTGGCAGCCAATGCTGAGACTTTAAAAACAGTGTAATGTGGGCTCTCCTTCTGGTCTTTGTCAGCATTCTGGCAGTGGAGGTCTGGAGAAGCTGAAGCTGAGAAATGTTCTTTTTCAAAAGACCAGAAAAGAGCGCATTACAATAATCGATTCTGCGTGAACTAGTGTCTCTGCATTGGCTTGAGAAAGAAACTTACACATGAATCACTTCAGCTTCCACACAACTGATTCTGCACTGAACCAACCCCTGGATCAGATTTGATTTCCTCTTCAACACAATGCAAACTTTTGCTAACATGGATGTAAAATGACAGCAAATGGCACCTAATGCAGGAAAGAAGAAGAGAAACTATCTTCAATCTTTCACTTAACACCAGGGGACAATGGCAATGAGGTGCCAGCAGATCGTGTAACATCAGAGGCAGTGAAATGCCAGCAATTTCAAAATGTGAGGACAAATCAATGCTTAAGTTTCCAAGAGTAGCCAATCATACTTCAACCTTGATTTGTACAAAGCTGGGCCATGAGTTTTTGCAGATAGACACTTTACCCCCCAATAAGAGGCTTTTCAATTCCTCTTCTTGTGATCATTCTGTCCAAAACCCAGGTATTAGTTTTTGATGTTCTGTTGCACTATATTCAGCTAGTTCTCAATCAAGTCATGCAAGTAATTCGAGTATCCCTTCAATCTGATACTGCAAACTGTGTAATGATGCCTTGTTTTTGTTTGTGTTTTGCAGAAGTGACAATTAAGCAAGAGGAGGATACAGCGGAGGAGGATGACAACAGAAGCCCAGCACTAGAAGAAATAGGCCAAACAGGGGAGGAAGCAGACACTTTGGAGGAATCCATGACTGACAGCCCAAGCAACATACAAGACGGATTATCAGGATCCAACATGACAGCTGATTCAGGAAACCGACCAAATGGTACTGATGGAAATATTCACATTGGCTTGTTGAAGTGTTTTAAGCCATCCAGTAAAACTATTTCAGAAGCATAAATAGGCTTTCATAATCCAGGATGATTGTTTGTCTTGCACTAAAAAATCAGGGAGGAATGTAGTCTTCCCGTGTTAAGAGTGACTCAGAAATCATTTCTCCGAGAGTGGGTGTGGAGTGCTTTTTGTTTTTGTTTTATTTTTTTTTCTTGTTTGGTTATTTTTGTTCAGAGACAATAGCTCAGACTATAGGAATTATTATCAGGGAAAAAATATCCTTGGAATCCCCCGCAACCTGTTCCAACTGACGCCATAACTGCTCTGGTTGTCACAGCTTAAGGATCACATTTCTCTTTTCCAACTGGCTGAAGATCAAAAGATTTGTTATTAGAGCGGACAACAGCAGTTGGAAAAACAAGTACAATCAGAAGCCTGCACTAAAGTGCCTGATTTAAATGTTGAATAAGATTCAACAGAAAAATATACTTGTAAAGTCTCTTGAATTAAGAACAATACGTAATGCATAGAAACTAACTTCATTCTTATTAACCCATTCGTACATTGACCTTGATGTCTTAAAATGAGACTTTTTTGGACTTGTCAAGTCTATGAGGCTCAGATTAAGGCTAATGAGCACGTTTTTATGAAAAATGAAATGTAACACGCTTAGAGTCATGTTCTTGCACTGTGTGCTTATCTTTTGAAACAAGGAGCAACTACACGAGCAAGTGAAAATTGTTTGAACTTAATCGATCTCAGAAAAAGCTTGAGTGAATATATTAAGTTTGAATAAAAGCTAAAAGTGAAAGTATGTGTCATAAGTTACTTGATGTTTTGATTAAGTTTGACTTATGGGTGGATAATGTTTCACTCTTTGAATGTTTCTAATTCAATTCCTGTTCTAAGAATTCAAATAGTTAAAAATAAAAAATGTGCATCTGTGCATTAGTTTTCAGTGACAACTGGTTGAGTGATGTGAAGACAGTATCATACTAGAATGAACTGCATTTCTACTATATAGAAGTTTCACATGGTCAGTGGTTCCCACACACAGGGACAGTCTTTGTTTTCAGCTGCATAAACAACATGTAAATAAGTTTAGCTCGAGACAAAAATAAGTTGACTCAAAGCTTGTTGAGACTTTCTAAAACCATCTTCCCTCCACTGTGACTGTGGTAATGACTTCCTGTGTCCGCCTCTATCAGGTGACAGGCCGTTCCAGTGCAACCAGTGTGGTGTCTCGTTCACCCAGAAGGGAAACCTGCTGCGACATATCAAGCTGCACACGGGAGAAAAACCCTTCAAATGTCCTTTCTGCAGCTACGCCTGCCGACGGCGTGATGCCCTCACTGGTCACCTGCGCACTCATGCTGGTAGGATGACAAAATTAAATTGCATTGCTTCAGAGGCTGAGATTATGTTGATGGAAAAATCTTAAACATAACACAGGCAGTTGAGCATCTTGAATGAGAGACATGTGCAAGGTTCTTTCACTGGTTGTGCAAAACATGTACAAAGTCTGAGGAATGAAATATGTCTGTTTCTGAGGTCAATGATGGCAGATGTCCAACTGAAAGATTGTGTGGCTCAACTTCACCTTCTTCCAAAGTGCATGTAGGGAAATAAGAAGTCAGGAAAGCTCAAAACTACAGCAACACTTGTACTAAAGAGGACAACTTTATTCTACACTGACCCATTTCAGCTGGTGGCCTGAATCAGGCTCATAGTAAAGCAAACAACAGGCAACATTTAAGTAAGCTGAGGTTAAGACAGGTAAAAAAATGTTAAGAAAAGTCAGCAACATGCGATCACATGCATCCACAGCATAGACAGTATATAAATGGACATTGTCTCTGTCATTTGTCTATTTCTGAATCTAGTTTTGAAGCAAAGTAGCTGACAGCCATAATGGTAATGGGGAAACACATGGGTCTCCACACCAACAGCTCTTGGGCGCCTGTCAGTTACATGATCTGAGCTGTGGATCTGATTGGGTTATCTTGATATCTTCTGAACTGCTGAGTTAGGTTAGAAAAAATCCACGCCCCATAAAGTGTGTACTCTAAGCAAAACCAATGATTCTGATGGGAGACATTTCTATTTGCATTTAGCAATAAACATGCTCATTTCTGCTGTGAAAACAACTTTTGTTGGCTTGGTGTGTTTGCGACTTCTGGAGCCAGTCCACTGGACACTAGTGTAATGGTAAAGCCAATTAAAATGCTGACAATAACAATTATCAGCATCATTTCAAGAACTGTGTGTTCCCAGCTTGCTCAAAATCTCTTGAACTAGCCGAGTAAGCGCACTGTGTAGCTCACACTTTCTGTTTAACTTTATTGAGATGAGAAATTGAATCATGGCAAAAGGAGACAACAACGCTCAGGACGTCTGTCATTCCTCTGAACCTCAATTCACACATAAAGCGTCTGCTCCACAGGACGTCAACGCCGCGCACTACGCTGCACTTAGCCTCCATTATTTTCAACCAGAGCATTCACACAGCCCGTGCTGCAGAACGTCTGCACCAGGACCACCAACAGCAGCTCATAACTGTTCTGCTGTGAATCTATTTTTGCCTGAGTGAGCTGCAGAAACATGTCAATCTCTGTAGAGCAGATTGTACCAAACAGGAGGAAAGACATGAAACACAAACAGAGCATCCAGTTGTTTCAAAATAAAACACAGTGCTCTTGCTCCTGATCTTAAATTTCATCCTTGTAAGTCAAAATTGCATCACTCTCAGTGGCACAGAGCCAAAAATCATCAGCAGGTCAGAGACCCAGACGTAATCTGACACCACAGACGAGGAAAAGTTTATTTTGGAGGTGTAAAACTTAATAGGATTCAATAAGACACAACAGACCTTTTCCCTATAGGTCAATTACGAGTTTCTGAACATATTGAACACATTTTTAAAAATAATGCGACGATAACAAAAACCATGATAACTTTGATCTCAATAACCATGAGGTTAAATTTTCATATCCTCACATCCCTAATGGACACTTAACAAACAGCAGATTTTCCCACACTTTCCACATCGCCTCATATTTTCAGACTAGAGAGGATCACTTTATGCACGTTCATGGCAGCTAATAGAGCATCTGCACAGGTGGGTTGGTCACATAAACATTTGGCTTCAGGCCAAGTGTTCCCCCAGGTAAAGCACTATCAATGGACTACTCATCACCCAGACCCTTATTTAGACACTCAACCTGGAAATCAGCTGGGGCCATGTTGGTCTGGAACAGGTGTGAATACAGTCAGGCATTTAAGGTATCACAAAAGTCACTTGGACTGTGCATGGGATACTTATTTACAGCTGAAGCTCTGTGAATTCAACAGCTTTTACAACAAACGTGTTAATGCATGTATCTATCATGATGTGAAAAATAAAGACAAAAAAAGTTGGTGCATAAAAACTTCAGAATTAAGGAACATAATTATTTATTTATTCATTAGTTGTTAAGAATAGTGGCTCGTAGTTCAAAACATCATGAAAAACAATCAAGGGAAAATCCAGATCCTGATTCTGCCACAAAACACATTCACCTCTTGTCACCCCATTATTGATAACACTTCAGAAAACTGACATCTTATCATCTATTATCATGGCACAAGTCTGTATGAAGTTTGTCTTCTTTGAGATTCACTAAATATGAATAGTTAACAATCAGAGTATTCATATGCTATTTTCAAGGTCGATATGTCAGTAGAGCTGTGTGCACGTCATCATTTCTACAAAGTCCTGTGGCTCTCTTTGTAAAGAGATCTGGACATCCCTGGTCTAGACTTAAGTGTTGCTGGAGTTTTAATCATATTGGAAATGCTGACCTTTATGAGCTCTTGGCGAATCCGTAACAACCCAAGAGGAGGAGTTCAGTTGATGAGGATTGGTTTTGCCCACCTGTTAGTCAAATCAACCACACCTCTAATCTAACTAAGATTAATTATACGATCACACTAGTTGCTTTTGTTCAGTTCATACAGATGAGTTCAATTGGGAAGCACGCATGAGTTGATACAAGGTTGTAAAGCTGTTAATATCTGTTGTATTTCACATGGAGTCCTATGGAGCATCATGAGTTTTAAAGCATGAATTGGTTTCTTTTTTCAACAATAGAGGCTTCTACTTGCTGAATAACATCCTTTCAAATGAAGAAGACGTTTTTTCAAAATAGCTTGTAAATGCCTTGAATGTCTTGTACTGATACTTCTTTCCCTATGTAGCCTCATGTGTCTTTGAAAACCAGCACAGCTACAGTAACCACAATAGCCTTATGTGCTGTTTGCACACTCTCCACCTTCCATCGCTTCTCAACAGCCGCTAGATTTTTTATAGATAAATGATAAAGACAGCGCAGTGAATGCATTGTGGTTAGGCACCAAGGACACGCTGTTCCTAAGTTGCTACTGTCGCTAAGGAGGAAGCTATCTATCTGCTGAGAGACGCACGGGGAGCGCTGGCTGTGTCTCTCAACTGTAACCCACTTTTTTTTTCATCAGAGAGGATGTGCTCTCCCCTCATGCTCACCTTTGAAACCAGGCTCAGACAATACCTTCATATCTGCATGTGATCCCCCCATATGGGTTACTCATACGCAGGGCTCTTTCTCAAGTAGAGGTGTAAATGTGTGCGATGAGTTTGTTCTTTATTACTCAGTTCAGCTTTTTTTTTGGTTTCTTTTTTTCAACTTGACATGTCATCCCTTTGAATACAGGAACTCAACACTGAGTCTTAGGATGCTCTGCACTTTGTAGGTCTGCCTTGGTGCTTTGCCAGGAACAGCAGGTGTAACCAAAAGGGGGATGAAAAGCACTGAAAAGGGGCCAGGAAAAGGAAAATTGAAAACAACAGTTAGCAATAGAAATAGATTGTGCTACTGTTATTCAGGATCAGAGCTGTTGTCAGGAGTCTTTAGTATTAGTCCCAACTAGGGGATAGCTCTAAATTTTTAAAATTAGTGAATATAATGAGACTCATGACTTTCATTAACTGTTTCAAATGGCTACATAAACCTTCCAGGATTAAACTTCAGTAAGTTTTGTTGCCTTGCTGAGGTGTTATCACACAATTTATGACACAGTTTGTGCATTTATGCACAAAATCCTGTCAGTAATATTCTACTCCAATGGCACACATGAAAAATTAGTTTATTTTATTTCATTAGTTTGAAGCTGGTTAGTGCCTTCATTACAGCTATGCTCTCCAAGGCTGATTTAGCTGAAACTAGACTTTGAGTCTTTTTTATTGTTTTAAAATGAGGTTGATCTGTCTGTGGCGACTCATCGCACAAAGGTTGCAGCCGGAAATCTTTGTCATTTCATGATTACGGTTGTGAATGCACGAGACTTGCTGAAATTAGGAGGTCATTACATAAGAGTATCCTGATTGGGTTACTGCAAACTAGGGGGCCTCAAAAGGGCTGGCCAATCAGAGTGAAGGGGGTTAGAGGAGCAGGAAGTCTTAAAGAAACAGCAACTAAAAGGCGGAAATGAAGATCTTCTAATACATTTTTCATGTTAAGCGACAATGGGAGCACTAGAGGGACATCATTAAGCCTGCGAAAGGATTTAAGGAGTCTTGTCAAATAGATGCTAAAAACACCATCATCAACATTCATCGTCAATGTGTCTAATATACACAAATCTGATTTGAAGATGATCTGTAGGGACTAGTAGGGACTAATTTCTTCAAATGAAAACCCTATAAATCATCAAAATTTGTCAATTAATTCAAATTTCTGAACTTTCTGTTTAACATTTAGCATGGTAATACAGAGTTTTTTGTAGGTCCTTGCATGATAGTTGTACAAGAAATTAAGGCCTGTAGCTTGAAGTAGCTGGAGGGGCCGTGTTTATTTTGTTAGGGGGCACTCTGGAGCATGCATTGGCATGAAAACACTGGAATCATAAATTTCTCATTGTGATTGAATTTTGTGGCATTTTTGTAATGGCTTTAAGCATGTTCAAGGCACAAAAACTGGGGCTAAAGTGGAAGAAGAAACTATAATAATTCTCAAGGTTCCAAGTCCAATTTCTGTGGGGATCATTTAAATGGCTGAGTGCAGTTTTTGTCCTTCTTTTTGTTGGTCATAAGTCACTTTTGGGGTACGCTCAAGGCATGTCATTCGCGTTTGTTTGGGTTTGACTTTGACACTTGGGTTCCAATAGGTTCCTTGTCAACCTTAAAATAATCATGCATTATACAGGGAGTCCAAAAATGTAAAAAGCAAGGACTTTTGTTTTTGAGAATCAGAAATAATTCATGTTTATTACCCTCAAGCTACATTCACAAATAGTGCTTTAAGTTTACATTGGCTCTTTTGAAAACTCATCACAGCCTGTTACTTTAAGGACCAGCGAATACACGATCAAGGTTTCAATCAAGGATACAATAGACAAGGCTTTTCTTGAGTTCATTCAGTCTGAATTAAGACATTCCAGCTCATAGCTGATATGAAAGTCCAAAGGGAATCACATCCTTATTACACTGCCATGGTCAGCGATCCAGTGTTGATATATGATATCAGCAAAATAATGAATATCAGATTATATCGGCTTGTATCTAAAATCACCGATATAAGCACTTTGATACAAGGAGCCCATTCCAGACTCTGCTCCAGCAGCAGAGCTCAAGTGATCACAACAACAGCATGTGCAAATACAAATGGAACTGGGGAAGTTTTATACATTTACACTTTGAACATTCCCCTAAAGGTTATTTAAGCCTTGAAAATATACAAATAGAGCTGAATGTCACACCACTCATGCCAATTCTGTATTGGATCAATATCAGCATTGGCCAATACTCAAGACTGCAATATCTGTATCATACAAGAGGTGCACAATTATCAGGGTTCCCCTCATTATTAGCTGACATCAATTTTGGAGAAGAGAGAAGGAACACTCACTCAATGACAGAGCGATCGGGCACTTTAACGTTAGCATCAGCTTTCGTCTGAGGAGGATGTGGCGTTACAGATTTGTGTGATTTCCTCTCAACTGAATAACTTTCAAAACTATTTTTTTGAATTAATACATGACATTTGTACGATACTACAATAATGATGAGGAAAATGAAAAGTAGGTCTCATTAGATAGAGCAGAAAGGGTGAATAATGCTGTTTACCTATACCTCATACATGTATTCATGAAGTCCACCACTTCAGGTCAGCATGATAAAAAAAAATCTTGATACACCCCTGATCTATGCAGCTTTAATGTGTAAACACTTGAATGATTTTACATCTTATAAAACAGATGGTTTGAATCTGATCAGGCTCCTTTTTTGTTAGCAAAATGCAATCACTTAAGTGAGTCTTACTGCATGCTGATGATCATTTGCATGAGTAAGAATAGCAGCTGAAAGGTGGACTCATCAGGTTCATCCAGCATGTGCACAGAGCTATGTGTGGGTGGCTGTATAAATATGGAAAAGTAATGAAGTCTGTTGTGAGTGTGGATAAGAAAGTGCGATGTGAGTTATTAAGAACAAGAGAGTGATTATTGACTGAGTGCTGCCACTGCTTTGTTTCCAGTACAACAGCAAAGGACATTATTTCCATGATGACTCTTTATCTAGAATTCACTCCTTTTCTAACCAAAATAATCTTTCAGAAATGACCCCACCATACGCCAACACATGCTTAGGCAATCCTGAAACCTGTCATCATCAGCCACCGCTTTTTGTGTTGGCTCATACTAGGAAGCAAATAATAATGAATTCTAGACCGCAAGACTACTGAATGACATATGCAGCAGAAAACGTAGCACAGGCCAGATTTCACTGTAAAGTTCCTGCTGATGCAAAATCAGCCCTGAATACCTGGTCACAAACTGGTTTCCCTAAACAAGTAAATCAAGAGGAAAGTGACATTTACAGCCAAAGAAATGTTCACCTATCCCCATGAAGAAAGCATTAGAGAGGGAAAAAAAAGACAAACTGAACATTCTCTGTGTAAGAAAAAGTACTTTAGTCCACATGTGGACTGTAACCTGCCTCTTTGTGTCTGTGTGTTACAGCACTAGACTGAAATATGTTTAGTCTCACTGTTCGCACAGCGATAAGAGCACAGCATTATCTGCACATATCTTCTAGTAATAGCTGTCACCTTTATAGCCGTGAATGTCTTACTACGCCGTTTTGCTAATGCTGCTGTCTGGGTCACATTGGTGGGCTTATGTGGCCTCCAGTTTACTCACTGAGTCCCTTTATGAGTCATTACATGAGTTTTCAGAATACTCTGTCAGACCTATTTCCTCCGCGGTGCCTTTCTGTGTAGCATTTTCATAGAAAAAGTATGTCATAATGGAATGTATTCGCACACTAACATATCAATGAGGACACATCTCCTTTAGCTTTATGTATAAAGGGATTGCACAAGTAGTCCCGGAGAAACCACTTAAAGATGTATATTTTGGAAAAAATTGTCCTCTTTACCCTGTATAACCTATCACACCAAGTCTGTCAGAGCATATCTTTACATCAAACTTTTGTTGTACATCAATACAACCCTTTTATCCCAAACTTTAATATGATGTATATAAGTCTGCCAGACTAACAGGAAAGCTGCTAAAAAGTGCCGTAAACCTGACAAAAATGAACATTTTACATATCCAGAAATATCCAGAAATAACGTGAATAAAACATAGTAAGTGACGTGAATAGTTGCGGTTCTGGATTGTGATGTTTTTGTTGTTTAACTTTTATGCTGGATTTCAGCAAACATATTAGTGGAACTAAACAGCGCTCTGGGACATTTTGAAAATACAGTATGAAAGCATCACTGCCCACCTTTGTGTGGAAAAAGAATAATCAATCTATCTTTACTGGTTTCAAATCTACCCACAATCAAAACTTAATATGCAAATGGTGGCGCTACGCTGAGCACCAAAGGGTTAAAACAAGTGTGTTTCTAGAGTGGCAGCAAAAGGTGGTTACATCCTTGGGATCTGATTGCTCGCCTAATGGCCAATCGCACCAGAATTCTACATTGTAAACAGCTGTTTGCTCAGTTAGTGGTGCAGCAAGAGGCTACTTCCAGCTTCCTTGGCACTCTGATATGACTCAATCATTTTTAACACCCTAAAGTGTAAATGTTTGTGTTCCTAAAGATGTTATCTTGAAAAAAATACACCTGACTGCGCAATCTTTACTGTGTCTATGCCCCCACAGCACTGTTTCCATATTTCCACAAATAGAATGACTGTTATAGTGCAACATTTCTTATTAGACTTGATTCCAGCTTCAGTATTCTGACCAGTCCATAATGAAATTCAACTTTCAAAATATAACAAAAAATTTAACAATGAAACTAAGGATAAGGAATGATAAAAAGTCATTGCAGGTCCTCCTGAAGGCTAGTAAAAATGACATTACTTAATCCACTACCACCTACCTACCTAGGGACGACTAGTCTGGAATAATCTTGGAAATCCTTAAAATACAGAAGTTGACCTGCATCACAAGGATAAAAAAAAAAAAAAATTGAAAATTTTATCTCACCTGGAATTAATGGACTTAATGGACAAAAGACCAGACTTGAAATGACTTCACCATCAATCATAATATATATGTGTAAACTTTGTTTGTTCGTTTGTTTGTTCATAGTTTAATCCTTTGTATGTGTGATGCAAACATGCGGATGTTAAGTGAATATTTAGACCAAACAGTAGCTACACAACGTTGTGCATATGAAAAGCGACAGATAGAGGAAGACACACAAATTATATCTGTCAATATAAAAGACTGGAAAAGAGCACTGTATAAGAAATTATATATTACATATCAAAGAAAATGTTTCCTACAAAAATATATTAAAAATATGCTAATAATATACTACTACTTCTACTACTACTACTACTACTACTACTAATAATAATAATAATAATAATAATAATAATAATAAATCAGAAATTCAGATTTTTTTTTTATTTCAGCCAACTTGACAAGTACATTTTTCTTCTCTAGTGGCACTTTTTAATACCCCATTACAGGTACTACTTGCCCTAATTGTTATCTTTTAACACCATAAGATATTTTTCCAGACTTGTCAGGTGAATGTGACCTACACAGACTCTGATTAGATGTTTGTGTCTGTGTCTCTATGTTTCTCTGTCTGTCTCTCTGTCGCTCTGTTTCTCCGGCTACATCCCTCTCTCTATTTGCATCTCAACTCCTCCCCCTCTCTCACTAAACACAAAACAGCAGTCCATCTATCATGAGTCTGGTTCTGCCCAAGGTTTCTGCCTGTTAAAGACCAGGGTTAGGGTTCTTTGCTGTTGAATCTTACTGAACGCTGCAGTGCTGTAGTCATGGTGGGTTAAGATGATATAAAACTTCTTATCTTGTCTAGATGTTGAGTCTCTGCTTATTAATTAAAATTTTGTGAACATTAACAGGTCTAGACTTGTTAATGTGCTACTTCCAGTCAGTTTTTCTTTCACAGTATTGACCCACTGGTATGATTGGAGTTAAGATTTGCTAAAAGCTTTGGCAATATAAAGGTTGTCACTTTTCCACTAGTTGCTCTTCGCTGAATTGACTTCAAACAGAAAAGACTAAATGAATCATCCTCCACCTCTTTAGCAATTTAACATTGGAATCATTTTCCTACTACCACTATGGGATGCATGATAGACTCCACTTTTCACTCATGCCTGAGTGTGGGCTTGCGGTAAGTTCCAGTCACCCACAGCATTTCTTTGTCCCCACACTTGTAGTGGAATATCCATGATCTCAGAGACTGATGTGTTTCTACTACTGCGTCTTACTACTACGCTTTGTGGCAGGTTTTGCTATCTCATTAGGCACTACCTCCTCTTTCTGTGGGTGAAATTAATGTGCTCTCGTTTCATGTCTCCATTTTTAGTTGGAAAGCCACATAAGTGCAACTATTGTGGACGGAGCTATAAACAGCGCACGTCTCTGGAGGAACATAAAGAACGCTGCCATAGTTACCTGCAGGGTATCGGTTTGGAGCCGAACACCAACACTGGCCCTTATACAGGTAAAAGTTTAACTATGACTGAAACCATGAAATGTGGGTGGGCTCGTGTGTGACAGAAACAGTTTCAGAAGTGCAGGAAAATGTTTGAATAGTTTTGACTTGAATGATTACAACAATATGAATTAATAATTTTGCTAAAATTCAAGGGTTAAATAAAACAAAGATATGTGTTGTTTGACATTTTGTTGAAAACCTACTGAAAATAGATCACTATTTAATAAATATACGTTTTAAATGTTTGGTTTCACTTTTTTGATTTACTTCAATGTGTTTTTAAACTTTTAAAATCTTCCTTTTCCTAAGTAATTATTTTGTTTATTTTGCTTTTGTTAGTTTTGTTGCATTGTTTTTTGTTTTGTTTTGTGGTTTATTTTTGTAATGTTAAGTTTCATTTTTCTTGTCTTTTGTTAATGTCTTAATTCGAATTGGAAACATTTAAAATTATTATTTAATTGAGTTTTTTTTATTTGGCAGATGACCAACAAAACAACATTCAATGTCATATTAGGAAGTTCTAAGTGGAAAAAATAAAAGCCTAACTCTTGATTTCAATTTCATTTTTACGTACCAAGGAAACTCATCTCTTTGTATTTGTAATCTTACTTTCCAAAGTGTAGGTGACTTGTGACTTGTCTTGTACTGATTTTTCCCTCATGGAACGCCCCTTACTTTCCTTTCCAAGGTGAGGCTCCCAAAGAGTCGAGGCCCATGGCAGAGGCCAACAGCATTGGCGCCTTTGATCGACCACCTGTTATCGAGAGGCTGCACAACAATGTTGGCAAAAGAAAGAGCACCACTCCTCAGAAATTTGTGGGTAAGTAAATCTGATGAGGTTAGACAGTGATCTGTAATCTCTTTGTCTTTGCATGTGTCCTGCATGATGGATTGGTATGCAAGTTGCACTATCAAGACTTTGTTGAACATGTTGAGTCAAGCTGAAGTGATCGAAGCTACATAAAAGCAGGCATCAAGACGTGTGGGATGAGCATTGATTTGATCACTATTCTTATAAACATATGTCTTGTTTCCTTAAGATTTAATTTCTTTCAATATTTGGTATTATTTGCAATTCTGTCAGAAAAAGAGACTGAACAAGTCAGAGCATGAGGTTGACAGAAGGGAAGGAAATGTTTTTCACTTTGTGGTTGGGTACACCTGTAACACCACCATAGCTCTTATCGAGAGAGAAAACAGCTCACCGCATCCTTGTTCTAGAGGGGTTAAACAGTGCAGAAGCAGATGGATGGGGCTTTCCACCCTATTAGACGCGTGCATGCTGAACGTAATGTACAAATATCAAAAACAAGCCCCGATATCAGCAATAATGTCTTTCTCAGAACACTGTAACTAATCTCAGATCTGTATTCATTTTAACCCTTAAGCACCTGAGGCTCAAAATACCTGTCTGGAATATTCTGCTTATTCTGACCATTAAATTGTCCAAAAGTGTCCAGTACTTTGAACTTTCAATATGTGGAGTTCTTTCCAATTTGCTGCATGTTATATGAGAGAAAACAGTTTAAACTTAAGAAAATCCAAAATAAATAATTGGATTTTAGAGGTTTAGCGAAGAAAAAAACACTTCAATCAAAAGAGCAAACAAACTTAACAGGTTGAACTGATGATGTGAACATTAATAAACATTTAGAATGATATTAATGAGACTTTTTTCCTTTATTTTGTAAAAAGAAATGAGGTATTTAACTGCATCACCAGAACCCCACAGCTTCCTTCTCTTTGTACACAAGCCTCTTGAGGATGGCTGCTCCTCATTATGAGGCAAAAACTGAATCTGAAAGAAGATAAGATATTCAGCTACTCATGCATATTTTACAGTACAAAGAAGGCATGGCATATTATTTATAAAGACTAGTAACAATACAAGCCCTAAAATCATGCTCATACAGGACAAAGAAGACTTGAAACATATTTCTGAGACCGTAGAAAAACTTTATAAACTATATTACGTACTGCTACACACACACATTCTGGCATACAGTACAAACAGCCTGTTAATCCGTTCCAAAAAGGTTACAACACAAAATCAACATTAAAATACACACGTTATAGAAAAACAACTTGGTAAACTCTTTCTCAAAAAGTCGCCACACAATACAAGCATCAGACTACACGTAAAATTAGATATATGAAGAAAAAAACAGATAGAGAGAGCCTCATTCATCCTGAAATTCATCCCATTTACCGTTACCTTTTCTCACATGAAGTTGTTCTTTTGAGTGCTTCTTTTGGCATTTTTTTGTTTTTTTGCAGGTTTCCTTAAATGCCTGAGTGAAATTACTGCAATAACCACATATCGGCTGAAAGAGCAACATCTAAGCTTTCAGAAACCGCTGAACTTTTTCAGATTGTGCAAAGCATTTAGAAATAAAGGGCATTCAAAGTACGCTTATGCAAACACATCTGTCGTTACAGGGTTAAGCTGTTTTCATCCTCCCTGTGACTGAATCAGTCCTGTCTCTGTTGTGTCTTCTCAATCAATCCATTCCATGTGTTAATAGTGTTATTTTTTCCCCGTATAGGTGAAAAGATGGTACGTTACAGCTACCCTGAGATAGGCTATGAGATGGGTCTAAAGTATGACAAGCAGGCTGAACTGATGCCCCCCCACATGATGGACCAGGCCATCAGCAACGCCATGACGTACTTGGGATCTGAAACCCTACGGCCCATTCTACACCCCCCTCTTTCCATGGCAGAGGTGGTACCGATGGTCAACCCCCTCTTCCATCACGTCCTTCCCATCAGCCAACGAACAGAGCGTCCTGGGAACTGTGACGCGCTACCACCTCAGCCCCACGACTTCCCTAGACATCCCACCACTAACGGGCCGTCTGCGTTAACCAGGCAGGCAAAGCTCAACCACCCGGTGCAGGACGAGTCTCCCAACCACAGTGGACTTGACTCTGCTGACTCAGCTCGCAGCAGCCCTCAGGAAAAACAGGGCCACCACGGGATACCTCAAAGTGTAAGGTCTCGCGCCAGTCCGGCAGTGATCTACCCAGGGGAGCGAGCGGCGGCGTCCCCCAGGAGCGGCGCAGGCAGCGGGATCATGCGAGTGGCTACAGAGAAGCCGATAAACCAAGAAGGAGTGCGGGTGTTCGGACGAGAAGGCCAGGAGTTGCGAGCCTTCCAATGCGAGCACTGTCGGGTGCTGTTTCTCGATCACGTCATGTACACCATCCACATGGGCTGCCATGGATACAGAGATCCATTGGAGTGCAACATTTGTGGTCACCGCAGCAAAGACCGCTATGAATTTTCCTCCCACATAGTTCGAGGTGAACACACCTTCCAGTAAGAGGACAGAAAGAGATTCAGGGGAAGGTAAACAAAGGAAGCAGCAATCGCCTGAGATCCTTCTTTGTCCCCTGACCTCTGAGACTGCACAGTTGAATGGCACTGTTGAAGTGTAGCACAATCATAGCATAGACTTCTTTTTAAGCTACTTTGTTGAGAATCTGAACAGTTGAACAATCATATGAAGGTACGGGCCAAAGACACATTTTCTACGTATTTAAATAAGATTAATGCAGTGGAAGGAAGGTAAGTTTTTTAATGTTCTTGAATTGTATAACAGAGCAGCTGTCAGATGACTTTGACTAGTTTTCATTTGAGTCTTTTAGGGAATATTAACTTCTGTGCTTTTCTCTATTGTCTCGCTTTTCTTACAGCCTTTTTCTTACTCTCAAAAAAATATGAATGCATACAGACATTTGAAATGTTTTTACCTTGTGGGACCTAATGCAGTTGAGAAAGTAAGGAGCTAGAATTGAACCCTTGGTCAGTTCTTACACAGAAATAAAAACACAATAGCAGTATATTATCTAAGTGGCTGAAAAAATACGGCATATCGTGCAGTATCTGTTGATTGTCACATTGCTTTTCCTCATAATGCTAACTTCTTTCTTTTGAGCATTTATTTGGTCATTTAATGCTGCTCTTGAACTTTGGATCGCCATTTTAGTGATTGTCTACTTTCAGCAAATGTAAAAATTGAAAGTCTTTCCATCATCTTTTGTTCTCATTCGTGAAGCCTCGCAGACAATATATTGTAGATTGAAGTAATCAAGAGTAAAAAATGGGAATCTTTAAGTTTCAAGAAAAAGAGCTGAAGTCCAAACAAAAAAAAGCAAACATGATCTTGAAAGTATGGTAATGAAAAACAACATTGTAGCTTTGTAGATACATGTCAATTTCACAAAATGTAGGGTTATCTCAAAGCTTTGCCTGTGCACAAAAACAAAAAATAGATACATTTTAAATTCAAATTTTACTGTTAGCTGGAGTTGGCAAAAAAAAAAAAAAAAAAAGCCAATGCTAACCTGGTTTAAAAGCTACCTTGCTTGTCAGTGGCAGGAAACTACCTCTTATCAACTACTTAGCTAACATTCCATAAACAGAGTTTTATTTTGTAGGCTTTTATTTGCAGGTCTTCTTTCTCTCTTTGCTCTATTAGTGTGGAGTAGTTGTGCTAGGAGGAGTTTCTGTTTTAAATAATTTCTTTTTTTCAGTTGATTCATGTTTGATTTAACAAAGTTAACCTCGTTCCAGTTACAAAGCAGTGGACTTTCATCTCAGATGTGAACAAAGATATCAAAACTGTCATGTTTATTCCAAATCCAAGTATATCTAATTTTTTTTCCCCACCACATCTTGAACACAACTTGCAAATGTGGCAATTAAAAAAAGGGAGGAAATGAACATTAAGGCATTAGCAAGCCTAGTGCAACCTCTAATAAGGTTTATAATGTGAACATTGGTATAAAACAGATTTAAGGATTTGATACAATTGAAATATGAACTTCAATAAACTTAGAATTCTTTTTTATTTATATCCCCTAAAAGTGCTTTTTTGCACATAATAGAATTATTTTTTCAAAGTGATCAGCCACCATCCACTTTGCACTTAAAAGGTAGAACTATAACATGAGGCGAAATCACAATGAAAGACAGATGAGAAACTGTACTAAATCGAGCCTAATGGTTTTTGTCAGCTCTGCCATCTTAAAAAGGTCAGCATTAGTTGGCCATCACTCTTTCTCACCCTTTTCCCTCCCATTCTCTACTGCTAGACTAATGCATTCCCTACAAAACTACCTGGCAATCCTTTTGTTCCTTTGTTGCTCTTTTACAATTTGCTGGATCCTTGTGATTCATAGTTGTTGCTTGCAGTTTGAGAACACAGATTCCTAAACTTTGTGCATCAAAGTCTGTTCAAAGGTGGTAGAAAGGCATAGTGATGCCACACCTTAACTTTAAGGAAGGTTACTCTGCAGTATGTGTGCTAAATTTCTTTTGAGCTTGATTGCTGTTTGTGTGTTTGCTTGGTTATGGGAGAAGCTTGGCTTATTATTATTTGTGCTGTTTTCTGGCTGGTAAACATGCATTTAACTGGTAAAATCCTAGAAAAAGGGAGACACCAATACCTCTTAAAGTGATCTATCATATCTTTGCTTGCCTCATGCAGATTTTTCAAAGCGTCATCAAAATAATTGAGGAAAATTCTTGATGTCCATGTTGGGTATTTGTGAAGTTAAATTTTCTGCTCTGCTTTGCTTGAACAGATGTACAATCTCAAACTCAAGCACACAAAATATTCACGCCAACGTTGAGGTGAAATATGCAGCGAGATAATCTCATGGTACTGCTCTGAAGGCACTTCTTTAACCTGTAGCATTCCAAGTCACCTCTGAAAACATGCCGAACTGCTGTATGCAAAATTTAAAAAAGTGAGTGTGTGATATGACGGTTTCCACCTCCTAATCCCATGTCCATCATTTACAGAATATTGAAGGAAAACAGATTTCAGTGAATAAGGCTAAGTGCTGCTCTCTCATTGCTGCCTGTCCCTGTGGAAGGACTTAGATAAGACTGTTTATTGTACAAAAGGCCCTGCACTTTATGTCCATGTTTTTGTTTTTGTTTTGTTTTTGTATTTTTCAGACTACAGTGTAGGTTAAGTTAAAATCAGTCTTTATCAAAACAAATGCTTGTATTTTTCTCAGTGGAGCCTAAAACACACACACACACACAATGGAGATTTTTCTAAGCTGCCTGACAAACATACTATTTTCATGCTAACGTTACCTACAAGAAGTTTTGCATTACATATTTCATACAGGTCGTATAAAAGATATACTCTGAAGTTGAACTCAGTGATTTACTTTTCTTTTCATTGTTACTTGTGATCAAAAGGCAGCTTTTCCTCTGTTTACATGCCGCTTTGTTTATGTGCACTTTGTGCCCAGCTAACGTAAAAAAAAAATGTAACGCATCAGCACTGAAGGTTGTTTACACCTCTCAGCTGTGATATTGACTCTCTACATTCCTCTTTTAATCCTGTATATATTCATTATCTGAAGCCTTATC